>JAMQGT020007907.1:2500-21716 GCA_024447675.2 Pterophyllum scalare
AAAAGTGTTATGGTATGCGGGTGCTTTGCACATTTGGCGATTTATTCAAAATCCAAGGCACACTTAACCAGCATGGCTACCACAGCATTCTGCAGCAGCATGCCATCCCATCTGGTTTGTGCTTAGTGGGATCATCATTTGTTTTTCAAAAGGACAATGACCCCAAACACACCTCCAGGCTATGTGAGGGCTATTTGACCAAGAAAGAGGGTGATAGAGTGTTGATCTAAACCCAACTGAGATGAGTTGGACCACAGAGTGAAGGTAAAGCAGCCGACAAGTGCTCAGCACCTCTGGGAACTCCTTCAAAACTGTTGGAAAACCATTTCAGGTGATTACCTCATGAAGCTGATTGAGAGAATGGAAAGAGTGTGCAAAGCTGTAATCAATGTAAAAGGTGCCTATTTTGAAGAATCTAAAATCTAAAACATATTTTGATTTGTTGAACACTTTTAAGTTCACTACATGATTCCTTATGTGTTCCTATGAGAAGGTGTGTCCAAACTTCTGACTGGTACTGTATGTATATTAATCAGGAAAATACATCAAACAAGAGTGTGAGAAGCAGCATATTGATGGAAAAAACATCTTATATTGGTGAAAAAAAAGGTATCTTAAAGGCTTTGGGGCACATGCAGATGAATGGCAAGATGGGTGGACTAGAAGAAAATCAAACCTGCCTTTAAGATTAGGTTAATTATGTGACATCTCTGGTGATGTTGCAGTAAAAATAATGTAGCAGTTAGTCTGACAAGTTATTATAATGTGTAATACTTTAATATCCTTGAGAAATGTTCCAAAGACTGGTAACAATATGTAAGAATAAATGTAAAAGTTTTCCAGCTCCATAATCACACAATATTTTTGTATTATTGTTTGTTTGTTTTTAAATCTATACAATAAACACAAGTTCATAGTTATATTCACTAAGCACAATAGTTTCCTGTCGTCTCTTCTGGATACTTGACCTTCTAATAAATTCCAGATTATTTTCATCTCATTTTCAACATTATTCAAAATGCAACTACATGCAAAACAAAATTATGCATGTAGCGCGCAAATATGAGGATTGTATTTCCAGCTAAATAAACTAGTATTAAAAGGTTGGGCTATTCCTTTCACACAGTGTTAGATAGACCTCAGTGCTCACAGACCACACTAACCAAACCATATATCTGTTCAAACTTACTATAGCAACTGCTTTAAAAATTGCCTCCTCTGGGTTTTGGTAGCAGCAGTCTGGAGCAGACAAGACTCTGGCCTCTTGTTACAGTCTTGACAGACAGACCTGTTTGTTTTTGACCCTGGCTGCTCTCTCTAATGCTGTCACTGTCAAAACTGAAGTGCCCTTTAAGACAGATATTTGACTGGTCAGCTGGTGACCTGCCTTGCAGCTGCTGGATGGATGGACAACATGCTAAGACCAACTCTGCAATTTGCCAGATCTAGCTTTGACAGCAAATTGAAAACGATCAATAATAACCTGTCAGGGAGAGGCAGCCTTTCCCTCTCATTTAGTGATAAAGGTGAGTTTGCGTTTGATGCGTTGCAAGCAGATAGATGGGAGAAGAGAGGAACAAGAGCCTGGACACAGATATAGCTAGACAATTTTCCACTAAATTGGTATAAAAAAACCCACACAGATAAAAGAAAAAAGATCATTTTGGTTATATTTCTGTGGTAATTCTGTTGTCCAAGCAAAAGCACAGAATGCCTGAGTGTTGCCGCCATTGTCCTTAGGTTGCTGGCATGACCTCTGGGCAGGAGGATGACTGTGCATATGTAACCAGGCTAATTTAGACAACGCTCTGAGCAAGCTTTACTCCATAATTCACAGGCTTGGTTTGTTTGAACCCTCTTTTTCCCCATCAGACAAACACTAGGTTTTCTGTAACCATGCACAACTTCTGCTCCCCGGCTCATCTGGATAGCTGGAGGCCTAGTCAGACAGATAATGGACCAAAGGTACAAAGGCATACATATCTCAATACATGCATGAGAGGAAAGTGCTGGGTCGTTATGGTAGTCTGAGATGGCCCCAGTCACATCACTTTCTCTGATGTGTGTGTACATGAGTGACATGTCATTGTCCTCACATCGGCCTAAAGCAAAGCTCCTTTGTTATCATCTCTGAATGCATAAACCTTTCTAGTCTGGACCTCAAAACAGCGGACGGGGCAATTAAACACCATGGTGTTGTCTGAAAGAATTTTCTGTGCATTTTTTCCAATCCTTTTTAAGAAGATGTCCCAAAAAGGAGACTGAATTGCTTCATGGAACTGATGCATTTATTTATGTTTTTTTTTTTTTTCATTGATAGTCATTAAATAACCTCTGAAACACATTCATTACACATAAAAATGATAAATTGGACTTCAAGGTGACTATTAATAAAAATCTTTGCGCAAAACAAGCAACAGACATCAAAGCATTTATTTGGTCTCTAAGCTACAAATGGGAGACTAAAAAAAAAAAAAAAACCAATCCTGACATGAGATTCCAGACTAAAAGCAAAACTAAAATTTCACTTTAGAAAGCCTTCAAAACAAACTTCACTGCCAAATCTGAGAAATGTTACCACGGTTCCTCTGCTCCTCTGTGAGTCTGATGACGAGTCGTTCTCCCAGTTCAGAGCCCTAATGGTGTCTGTGGAAGGAATGCAGCACTGAGTTCCAGGCTGGCAGGGACGTGCTTAGCGCTGCACACTTGTCACAGTACATGATATGAGCACTCCTCTGAACTACAGCCGTTAATAATTTCTTCAAGATCCAAAAGTCTTTCTCTTTTTTTCCCCCACACTGTCTTTACAGAACTAGCCACCAAGTCCCTGTAACTATTTCAACACTTGCAGTGGAGAAAGCAAAGAGATGGAAAACTCACTTTGTTTAACTGAAGAAAGTTTGCAGAACCGGGCTCAGAACTTGACATAAAAAGAAGAGCAGTGTGAGCAGTCAGGCAGACGAATAGTCAGGGTAGTAGGCTCTGAAAGGAATTCTGGGTACGAGTTAGCTTATCTAATTGCAAACATGCACAGAAGTGCGTGGACACTCATCATGCGCTTGTCAAAACACCGCTGCCCGAGATTTTGCTCTGCTGTTTGCCAAAGATTTTGTTTACATCCAGACAGGCATTATCTAATTCCACTTTGAGTGTACAATTGTAGCAATTACTTTCAGATAGGTTCTGTACAGCCGGAGAAACAAAAGAATGAAAAGAGTTATCACAAGCTCTTAGAATTATTGCATCATCCCTGCGCTTCATTTTCAGTCTATGTGCACCAGCTTTGAACAAAGACTTGAAGATATATGCTTTATTCTGATAGTTTAACATCTCTGGTGAAGATTAACAGGCTATTAAAAGTTATGTGTTATTCATGGAATACGATAAAGGAAAACTCTCAAAGGTTTACTCCACGTGTGTGTTTTGTTTTAAGAAGAAAAAAGTAACAAGTGATTGTTATTATGTCTGATTATAAAAATGAAGTCTTTAACACTGACTCACATCAAATGGTTTCATATGGAGAGGAGAAGATAATGTCTTTTTGTACCTTTGGTGAAATTTAGAAAAATAAAATTGCCATGCCAACAGCTCTGTAAGGCCTCAGTCACACAGGATTCGGTAATCCCTTGGCAGCCTTCAGAAACCAATAGGTGACGTCATTGTAGTTATGTCTATAGTGTTTATGACTGCAACCAACACATTTCAGTAGGTGCATTAACTTTGAAGGTGAAGGTGTCTCCCTTTCTGTTTTGCATCGCACTTTTCACAGTTTCACTCCAGCTCAGCAAGTAGTTTGAGAGTATTTGCAGCAAAGTTGGCATCTTTCATGCAAAGTAAGGATGACTGCAGCAGCATGATAGAAACCAAAACAAATGCAGGGAGGTTTTTGGTGGAGCACTATTTACTTCCTTGCAACCAATTTCACGCTAGTGACTGCCAGGAACCTCCAGAAAACACTCACCAACTGGCTCTGGAATATGCAGTTTTCCTTTGCAACTCCCAGTTGCCAGGAGTTCAATGACTGGTCATCTAGGCTGGTTTGACTTTAGCAACTGATTTTACAGCAATGGCCCGCAACCACAGTCAGGGAAAACACATTTTTCCCTAGTAACCGGTGGTTTCCAGATGCTCATCTCTAAACCTGTGTAACTGAGGCCTGAGGTTTCTCACAGGATTTTTTGTGACAATGCTGACATGCTTTTAAGCAACTTTAATGTCATACGTTTGTATTATTTTAGTTTGGCATACTGGCAGGGTAACACTTTCTAATTAGCAGCTCTAATGAAAACAAAAAACAAAGTTATCAGTTTGCTAACTTACCGTTGCAGAAACTGCAATGGCAATCTACCCGAGAGTTTATGGAGGAATTTTTATTTAAAACTACAAATGCCAGCCTCATGGCTGAAGTAGAGGAAAAGGCAGGGGAAAACCAAAATTCCCTGTCATCCTTTGGGCACTGTGGATATCTGTACGAAAATTCACTGCAATCCAATCTAACAGTTGTCAAGACATTTCAGTAAAAGCAGAAAATGTCAGCCTGCTGGTTAAAAGTTGCTGAAGTATTTCAGTCTGGAGTCTGAAGTGGCCTTCCCTAGAGCAATCCCCTAGCATGGGTTAAAAAAAAAATGGTGACAGGTGTCTTACTTAAAGAAACATTGCTGGTACTGAGAACTAGAAGATTTTTTTCCAAGACGAGAAGAGAGTTAGGAGGCAGAATAACACAAACACTGGACTTAACCTTGATCTTAATTTCACAATAGCTGGGGGAAAGTGAGAAATACAGATGTTCAACATCTCTTTCTAACACAGAAATGGAATCATAGCTCACATTTTATAGTTTTTCCAAACATGCAGTGCATTAAGGAGACATGTCCTTTTTAATTCAGTGAAACATCCTCACTCACCAGGTGGCCACTAGCTGCACAGGGGTCAAAGTTTAAGGAAGGAAGAGGCCATTTTGTTTTTCACCATGGACCTGAAACTGCTGATGGATGCACTTCCCAAATCTTTGCATCCACACACACACATGCTGGAGCAAATGGTGTGACTGTATGCTAATGTTCTTGCTTGTGGCCATGCATTATCTGCTCAACAGAGCAAAAGATTAAAAACAACCACAGATCACTTGTGTTTTGAAGAAAAAAAAATATTTGTTGAACAGCATTTTGCACTTCTCTCTTAATGCCACAAGGCATTCGTGTTGAGTAATGAGTCAGACTAATCCCTCATTGGTTTCTGTGGCTTTGAGCATTAAAACTTGATGCGTCTCCTCACTTCACTGTAAATGCCTGTGGACCTCTTAATGTACAAGCCAAATGCCCTGCTGGGTTGGATTGACCGTAATGGATTTGGTCCAGTGACAGATATCCCGCTCTCATAAATTGATTTGATCTCTGAGGACATAAAATTAGAGAATTTTTACAATTGAAACATCAATGGGACATAGACCACAACTGAGGAGATGGAGAAAGTCAATCCCTCCTAAACTGGCAGTGGAAGAATCAAACATGTTACTCAAGTGACTGGTTATTAATACTTCTGATTTGCTTTTATCTTAATTTTGTGAGGTTGGGGATTTGCTTAATAAATCAAATACATCGTGCTTATTTAAATCCCAAAGCAGCTGCAACTAGAAAGTAAAATTTCTTCGTTAGTCAGTAAATTGTTACTCGAATGCTTTACCTTTTATTTGCGAGTCTAAAAATAACATAACATTAGTTCTAATACTTTTTTTTATTGCTAATGCTGTTATTGACATATTTTAGCATTAAAGATGTGTAATCCATCACAGGGTCTATTTTTAAAATCAGTCACTCAGCCAGAGTCCGATTGCTCATAAATTCAGCATCGAATGAAGTGATCAGATTACATTTAATGCATTTTTTTGTATCCGCGGGCCTCGGCTATAAATTAAAACCATCTGAAAGCGTCTGGAGTGCATTTCATTTCGCCTTGATTCATGCACTGTAATATAACCCCTCTCCGATTCCCTGTGTGGCACAGGACAGCAGGGCGAGTGAGCTGAGTGCGCCAGGAGATTAAAACCTAACCGAGAGATTGGAATCAGGATGTAGGCTTCAGATAATATACTAGAGATATAATGAAAGTGCAAACAAAAACCTGGCACAAGAGAAACGCCTGCTCATAAAATCTCTTCTCTCGCCATTGTCTTTCTAACAAAAGAGATTCCACAAGCCTGGCGCCCTGCAAGTTATTAACAGTTGACTGAATTATACATACTTCAGAAACTTAAGTGATTTGAGTTTTGCCCTAGCTTTTCCACAGCCAGACAATGTGTGTAGATGTCCTCATGAGGGCTAAGTAAACAAGGAGCACATTGTATGAAAGAGGTACAATGAATGTACTTATGGGAATACATCCAAAGATCACATGTGTAAAACTGTAATCACATAAAACTGACCCATCAATAAAGTAAAGGTGTCAAAATATTCAGTTTCCTGCATAGACAGACAGGCCAATGAAACAGTATTAGCAACTGCAATTCAATGAGGGGAGATTGTGACGTGTAAAGCTCTTGCACTCTGTCAGTGCAGTGCTGAGCCCCTCTTCTCCGCAGGCTGGGTTTACACCTTTGTGTCCTTGTGTGCCCGGCTGCTGTAGTGATAGATTGGTCGTCGCTTTCACGTTGGGAGCAACACTGAATGAGACGCCTGCCGGACAGCTGTGCTGGCACACGCTGCTATCCTTGCTGCCAAGTTGCAGAGCCTTTTTACCCCCTCTGCTCCCTGAACACTGCTCAGTGCTTACCGTCAGCCTCTTCCCTGTCGTGCTTCAATGACAAAACACACGTCAGGCTTTAACAGCTCACTTTGCACTGGCTTGGCGGATCCAGGCCAGCTTTTGTGTTATTGGCAGGGTCGCTCTCTGAGGTGTGTGCTGGGCCAGTGGAGCATACAAGGTCATATTTGGTCTCTGCTGTTCATGTTAATATATTAGGTGACTCAGATGATTAGTGCAGACATACACAGGCTGCAATTTCCCAGGCTTGTGGGAGCTGCTATCATTTTATTTAAAGTCTAAAACAACTCACATTAAACACCTTCCTAGGAGAGGCATTACAGCAGAATCCTGGAGTAGCTGCCACTGTCAGGTTCTGAAGACCTTGAATTGAGATGTACTTTTAGTTACAGTAATTGAAGAAGTTAACATGAAAAATGTAGAGGGGTGTAATATATGATTAGCATTTTGCTGTGGCACCAGACTGCATTAATAAGAGATGATGAAAAATCAATAGCAATCATTACACCACTGTGCAGGATAAAATATTAACTAGTTTGGAAACTGACCTGAGGAGATTTCTTTTCCTCCAGTAGAGAAGGCTTGATGTGGTTACTCGTAATAAACACCTACAGGGGTGCAAAAGCTAGCTGGGGAAATATCATATCTATCAAAGAAAGGGAAGATCAGCAGTTAACCTTCAGCATAATTAGATCAACCTGTCTTTGTATATGTTTTTTTTTTTCAGTCCAGTACAGGAGGGTGAATGCATCTGAGCAGAGAGCATGATAAGTAATAAATATACACCCTGGGAAATTCAATTCCTGCATTTGTAAGCTTATATTGACCCCAAACTTCAAAATGTATATCACAGCTTTGTGGAAACATCTGTCAGTGTCATTGTATGGTTTCACAAATGACTTTGATCTCTCCGAGCTACTTCAAGTGCGAATGCAGAATCTGTTTCTATGCCATGTTGTGATTGTCTGTATTAAAAGCATATCTTTTAAACAGGAAGCAGATGATGTCATTAACCAGATCCTCCATACATTGTTGCCATTGTCAACGAGGACTGTATTCCTCCTTTCCTATCTTTTGTGAATGGAGTCCCAGTGGAGGGATCGACATGGATTTCACAAACAATTTATCCCAAATTGCAGGAAAATTGACTGCAGATCTTAGCGAGAGGACAAGGGGAAAAAAAGTTGAATGAGCTTACAATGATCCACAGGGTATTTATTCACCAAGGCTCTCATGGTCGTTCCACAGGCTTCTCTCCTTTCAAAATAACCCACGGCCCCCTTTTCAAACCACCCTCCAACAACCCCCAACCCCCACCCATTCGTTCGCCGTTTCAAATGTATTAATGGGCCGGAACCTTCCTGGATGATCTTGGCCCTCTCCCTAATGAAAACACTCTGTGGCTGGATCCCAGTGCAATAATCAGGATCTGGCCTCCAGAGCACTGGAGCATGCAACATGCAGAGCAGGAAGAGCCCCCCAGTGACCCCACACTGTGTCCTTCAGTCACCCCATGTTGCCCTGTGCCCTCTCTGGCCTGGGCCTCCTCTCTTCTGAAGCTCTCAACACCTGAAGTCAAAAGCGAGGACCTCTACAGTTCAAAGAGTTTGATAGGGTAGAAACACCACCCATTATCAAATTTACTGTTTATGTAATGTAAATGAGGTGTAACACTCTGCAATATCACAGTTTTGTAGGCAATTAGAGCTTAAAGAAATTCAAAAGATTTTGAGTATGTGTTGATGTAGTTCTATCCTGTGGCAAGCTGGGTTTTTTCAGGCTCTTTTCTAGACAAAATGTTAGACAATATTTACTCCGACATGTATTCAAATAATCTCAGTATGTATCTCAGTGAAGAAAAGTTGCTGTTACATGTTTCAAAATATTACATCATCTTTAACTGTGAAAGCTGTGTATACTGTGTTTTGGGCATCTCTGATTCATCATCAAATCAGAGCCCTCAGCTACCATAAACAGAAGCTAGCCGCATATTGTAAACAGTGAAATAAAAGCCTTCCACTTCCCGGGGAGGTGTCATTTTTAAAAGCTGATCGGGACAAAACAGAAGCAGAAACCATGTCTTGGGCTCTCTCTGTGTTTAGCCTGTCGGTAGCCAAAAAGCCTTTGTTTGGTCTGCTTTGACAGGTCTCCTTTAGTCTCCGCTCTCTGTCCCCCCAGGCCCCAGCCTTCAGCCTCGAGGTAAGCCCAAGCCAGATGTGGCGACCCAGGGTTCTTTACAGCTGCATGTGTAGAGGGGCACTAGAATGATGGTGCAGTCACTGGGACGCGCATCATCTGTTTTAACTTGTCTGTCTTCTCTGACAGACCTGCTGAGTGCTGTTTTCATTCCCCTTGGATAATATCTTTTACAGTTTCGCAAAACTGTCAGCAACCTAAAGGACCGATCCCCACCTGCCTGTAATGTTGCCCATCACCCCTAATGACAACCAGACAGCCTCAAAGACAGGGCACTAAGGTGCTAACTACCCCACAGAGCTACAGTACATCTAGCACACATGTACCAGCTCACATTTTCCACATATAATGTAATGTTCAGTTAATTTAGCTGAAACATGCATTATGTGATCTTGCTGTCATTTTTTTGCCCTTCCGGGGGGAAAAAATCCACCTCTGGATTTTCTTTTTTCTGCTAGTAAACATGCACCACTTTTAATATTGGCTTAAAAATCTTTGCAAATCTCAGGGATGTAATAATGTGATAGAGGGTTGACGTCGCTCAAACTCACAAGATAAATTCTGAGGACCATTTTCGCAAATCGTGAAAAACGCCCCTCTTACTTCCGTTTGTGCGAGAGACATTTATGTGTGAGCACTTCTTCAGGGCAATTTATTTGAGAATAAAAGAGGTGCCAACCTTCACATGTGTTAGTGGAGCGTGTGACAACTACACTATGGTCTGCATTTGTTTTTCTTGGGCTCTTTCATCTCTCTCTCTGACCTTGGGGGAACAAGGACCAGTGGGCAATTGTCTGGTGTCTCGAATAGTTAAGTCAGAAATTTTGCTGCTCTACAAAGAACTGCAGGTCCACTAACTACTGAAGAAATTACAGAGAAAAAATAATGAAAGAAAATCTGTCAGATATGAAGAAGTCTCAGCTTTTTAGTGTCAGTGCTCAGCCAGGCATAAAATGCTCCATTTAGACCCCTGTTCCAGAAACAAAGCTTTCTGGCACAGCCTCACAGGTAGTGATTGTCTGAGAATGTACAGAAAGATTTCCATGTCTCCCTAGCACCCCCGCCTTTCTCCTCCACTTCCTCCAGCCCTCCCTCTCTCCTCATATGAGACTGTAGCGTTCAGCAGCTCAACTAGGAGTTGTGAAGCAAACTTGGTGAAAAGCAGCAGGAGATGAATCTCTTTAAGTCCCCTTGAACAACATAAAACAGTCTGGGCTTCCATTATTCAGGGGCCTGCACTGCTTGTTTACAGTAGACTGGGCCCTGCTGCACCTGCACTCCGGATGGCCTGACAGCTTGATGGGCCCTTTAATGGTGATTCACTGGCCAGATATATGTGGATAAAAATGGAATTCTGGGAGAGCAATCTAATAAGAAAATAAAGCGCTGAATGGTTGCCATGGATGTTGGATGAGCTTGTTGGGCCCTGTTCACCAGACCATGCTGGCTGGAAATCAAATCCAAACTTTGATCTTGGGGCTTTATTACATGCTATCACCTCAGCTATGGGTCCCTTCAAATAGAGTGTCACCGGGTCAAGTAGATGGTACTTTAGTTTTACCTTTTAAAACCTGGGCTTTAACCTTGATGCTCTGTAAACAGGAATTCAATCCCAGTGTTGAAGATTATTTGGGTGTCTGTGGCAGTGTGCCCATAGTAAACTGTACAGTAAATTCTATACAGAAAAGAAATAAAATATCAGACTGGTATGGAGCTATGCCAAAAAATATTTCTAAACTGTAAATCTGACAGTAAACAGAGCACTCAATTGCACTGAATAAAAAGCAGAACAAGCACCACAGAGACCAAAGTTTACTAGGTTAAATGGTCTCTAGAGAAAATGTTCATATTTCTTATGCTAAACAAGCATTTTAAAACACAGCAAATTTTATTATAATTATATTATTATATAATAGATATGATTACATTATAATATAATTAGTGGCTATGACCTCTGAAGTCGTCTGACCCTCCTATTTCCAGCCTTTCTTCAGTGAGATATAAGGTATCCAGAGGCAGTCCAGCCTCTATGATGTTCAACAGCATGTACCCATTAAATGCAGAGTACATGACACACACACACACACACACACACACACACACACACACACACACACACACACACACTCACATGAAAAGACACACATGAGCATATACAAATGCTCGCACTCACACACAAACACATAGATCCAGGGCTCTAACGTGAGGTGCATTGATCTCCCTTGTCATATATCATTAATGAGGGTATTAAATCCATGTTTAGGAAGCAGAAGGCTGGCTTTAAGCTGGTTTTGCTGGAGTAATGCAAAAGACCTTTGCAGAAATCTCCCCCAAGGAAGGGCCAAGCGCGGCCTCTCTTTGGCTGAGGAACACATTAATGGAGTGATGTCATGGTAGCTCATATAACTGGTTCTGTCCAGGGACAGGGAGAAAATTCAAGTCTGTGACCCATAAAGTGACCCTAAATCAGCAAATCAGCAAATGATAATGCTCAATCATTGAAAGCATATGCACATATAAATGCCACTACCAAAAGCTGGAAACTTTTTTTTTCCATGAAAAAAATAAATTTCAAACTGATGATACTGTAGGTAGCAAAAAGCAAGCGTATGGTGCATCCTTATTAAAAAAAAAACCCCCAAACCTTGTCATATTATAAACCAGCTGTATTGATCAGGCTAAAATTCTCCCCTATGTGCCTCACCTCTGAGTTATCATTGCATCATTATCATCCGGAGTTTGGAGAGATGCTACAGTATGATATGGCAAATGGACTCACTATTGATTTTGTCAGAGAAAGAAAGAATGGCAGATGGAGAGGAAGTCAAGAGAGAACATCTGGAAGGGGACAGGGAGAAAAGGGTGTATGAAGGGCCTCAGATGATAGATGATACAGGAGGATAGGGCTACACATAATCCTGTTGAAATCTGCAACTGTGCAACGTGGAAGAATTTCTGTGGAACAAATATTTGAAGTGATTGGACCTAAAATAGGCAGGATATGTCCGTTTCACACTTCTTGTACACTCATTGCACATGTTTAAATTTTTTTTTTTTAAAGTCGATTTTTTTATCTTGCATTAAAGGGAAATTGAAGACTGTAGCACATTAGAAAATGGCAACTTTTCTCTGACTAATCCCATTATGAGAGGGAGCAAAGCTGAGGTGTTAATGTGATGAGCAGCATGAATGTTGAAAAAAAAATGGGACAATCCTTCCTTTCGGGAAAGGGATATCCTGAGGCACAGCTATATAGACCTTAAGTGCTGACAAAGAAGATATTGTATTTTTCCAGTAATCCTTTTAAACACCACAAGGCAGAAGCATGCAGTTCATTTCAGAGCAATGCTTTTAAATTTCATTGAGGAAAGACTCCTTTTGTGATTTTATCAATCATTTATTCCAAGCCTCGCGGAAAAAAGGTGAATATTCATGTGCATGAAAGTCACAGTGTGCCTCTGCAAAGACAAATTCTCAGAAAGTAAAAATAATGGCAGAAATTCCTCCTGAATCAGGTCATCCACACACACACCAAAAGACCAGTATTTTTTTTTTCCTCCTTCCCACTGGCTTGGTTTGTTTTGTTCTGCTTGATTAACCGAGAATGCTGGAAACTGTATGTATTGTTTCCGCACCATGAGCAGTGTCTAAAATATTTGCTGTGCATTAAATACTTTAGCAGACAATCAAAATCCTTTCAGCACTCCCCATTACTGTGAATAGGCTTAAGGGAAAATAATGTGCTGGGCATGCTGGTTTTGGAAAACATGTCAACAATTTATCGTCAGTAGAGTTTCTCGCTGTCAGGTGGAGCTTACTAGGGGCTACGATTAGTGCGGATTTGTGTGATGCACCATAACCTTGACACTGAACTGTGAAACAGCTTCACGCAACATTCCAAAGCACCTGTCAATCAACTCACACCTACAAGGATAAATATCCATCTACTAGGGCGGCGCTTTGAAAGATGCGTTACAGTGAGTCCTGTGTAGCTCTTTCAGTTACATCAGGAATACGTTTTGAGATATATTCTTGGCTGAACTTTCTGTTTTTGTTTCACAGCTGACATTGTAATGTGCAAGAATCAACTTTACAAGCAAACTGGCCCACAAAATGCTCAGGTGGATTGTGTGGTGACTTTAAAACATATAGTTATGACTTGAAAAGGTACAGACAGCTGCATCGAATGCTGGCAGGTCTGCCTCCCCAATACGAGACTTTCTGACCAGACAGTCTCCTCATTACGACCAGCACAGGTGGCTCCTCGCTCCAGTCTGCTCTATTGTTCAGACTTTGGGCACTATGAGAGTACCATTAACAGTAGAGGTTATGTGAAATGTGAAGGTGGGAGGAAACACATTTTTCAATACATTAATTTTTAGGAAGCATCTTTCACAAATGTCTCCGCTATTAGATGACCTGTGGGAAGCTGTTGAATGAGTTTCACCCAGCGTTCAAGGTAGGATAGCAGCTTTTAGGAAGGGCAAAGGTCAGAGAGCATTTGCTTTCATAAAACTGGCTTTAATCACTCCTTTGCCACTTACTGCTTACTTTTGGCGTGTGCATGCATGTCTCTGTCTGTGTATACATTTTCTTCTCTGTGTGCAAATCTACTAGCTTCATTTGCCTTTCTGAGATATAAAGGGAACTCAGTTTGTTTATCGCAAAGTCACTGTCTAGAGTAGCCAAGGGGACAGCAAAAACAGCATAAACCACTTAGCGGCTAGATGTCTTTTTGAATTTACTGTAGGATCTTTAACTGGTCTTTTTCCTTGCCAGCAACTGCAGATACTTTATGCAACATCTCATGGCTGAGAAATACAGGAAGTCTGGCGGCTTTACCAGGGGAAGCTGGAAGTGTCGTGGGGCATCCCACTGAGAGGAAAGATGGACAGAGGTGTGGTGGAGTGGCCGGGGCACCTCACAGGAGACCAGAAAGGATTTCACACCAGTTGTGGCCAATTGTTTTGGCTTATTTCAGAGTTTATCTCAGGCTGTTAACAACTCCACCTCAGAGGCAGGAGTATAGATATGAATGAGCAATACTTCTACACAACAAATCGTGAGGTAAAAATATGTTAATTATTCTAGCTCGCAGTCAAATAAAAAAATAGAATTCCCTAGATTGCGTTTGTTATAACACTGAATGCCAGTTGTGTTGTCATGAAGCTAACAATAACAAGATTAATACACTGGCCTCGCCCCCCGCCATTCCTCCTGGATTAAGGCATTGGCAGGGTGGTGAAGCTGTCAGTCACTGACATGTCTGGACGCATCAACCACTAATCATCAGAGTTTAAAAAACTCCCTCACCTCTAACAGATTAGGATGACTGATACATCACAGCAGCAGGCACCACTGCCTCAACATGCACCTTAATGCACCATAAATTTTTCAAAATTGAAACAGGATGAAATGGCCACACTCCTAAAGCATGTTTGGGATTCCCGTTCGGGCAGCTTAAAGAATATTCTTCCTGGTTTGTACCTCGCATTCACCATACAACGTTTGACAAAGGCTGGCATTCTCTTTGACATCCCTTCATTTGGTGCTCTGTGCCATCAGGCCTCTTGAGGGTGGGAAATGAGTGGCATGGTGAGGTACACATTTGCCTACTGGTGTGATGCAAGGGCAGTGTTTATGCGACATCATAAATATGCATGTTGCTTTGTGCAGTACAGGGGCATATATGACAGTGGAGTGACAGTATTTGCACTTTCAGAGGTCATTTACCTGTCATCTACTGTGACAGTAGGGATGAACAAGATAGAGGACAACTACACATCACACTCTGATAGGACAGTTTGAAAGGCTTTAAGTGACTAAGGGGACTTAGTTTATTAATTGTTATGATGTAGTGTAATGTTTCCCCTAAATTAGAATTGCTGCCTTACATGTACAATGATCTAAATGAGGTGAGAAGATTTCGAATCTATAATTGGAGGGAGAAAAGGACAGAAGTATACTTTAAGAATTTATAAAAGAAATAGCAGAAGATATGTTCCCCACACAGTTTTTTTCTTCTTTGGTCTTTCATCTTTCTTCCTATCTTCAGGATACTGTTCATAAGCTGATTGGGGTTAATGCACTAGCCAATAGCACAATGCTGCACTTCTGTTCCCCTCTGCTTCTTTTTTGGGGTGGTGCTACTTTAGAGTATACATCAGCCCCAGCGTCAAAGTAATGTTTCCCAGACCTGAAAACTGGCCCCGGCATGTGGTATCACTTTGATGGAAGATTAGCAAGGCTGATATCATCAGGCCTTGTGACCTGATGCTTGTCCCATGGATGTATGCAAACATCATGAAGCTGTCATGGCAATGAGGTTGCCCCAGAATTTCTTGAATAAAAACATACTTAAGGTACTCTCGGGCCTTTTCGGGGAATCAAACAGACTTGGGCATAGAGACATTGCAATTAATAGACTGCTAATTGCAGACTAGAAAAGATAAAATAAAATAAAAAAACATCAAATGTGGTGTGTGATGTCATCTTAGACGTAAGAGCAGGCAGCAATGGATGGGTCTTTTCCTGGGATGACACAGGTCAGTCAGAAGAGGTGCTCATCAGCCAGGATGAGCTCTGGATAACTATGTGCCTTTGCCCCCACCTTAGATAGATCACGCAATGTGCAGAGCTATGTCCAAATGAACACAGGTGCTCTGATTCGTCTTGCGTGTTCAAACACAAATCCAGGCATCTAAGGAACCATGCTATCCTTCCCCAAAGACCATCTGCCCCAGGGGATCTAATGTCAACAATGAGGGGATGTTTTGGAGCTATGGTGCACTCTAAAGTTCTGAGTCAGAGATGTATGGGAGTATGAGAAAAGGAGAGCATGGAAGGGGCATACTGGACACTGGATAGGCATTCTTTGATATTTTTAAAAAGATATTTCACAATTTTTTTAATGAAGTAAGAGTAAATAATTAAACTGTGTTCACCAGGGATACTGAAAGCTTTATAAACTGACCCCAGTAATTCAGGCATTTTCTACAAAGATAAATGCAGTGTATAAAGCTATAATGCAAAATAATGGGAAGAGGTACAACAGGAAAACAGTAAAAACATTTGTAGAAACTACAAATCATATGTGTTAGTAAGTTGAGAAACTGATAAACCCCATCAAAACCAAACCCTGCTGTGCTGAGACTCACAATAGTTCACTATTTCCCGTCTTGGATACAAGTCTCAACAATCTCCTCTCACTGGGTCAAAGAGCTATATGGCACAAGTCCAAACACAGGCCTACAGTAAATAGAGAGTGCTTCAGAGTGCAGAGAGCCCTGCTGCAGAGGGACAGTGTTTGGATAGGCCCTCCTCCATCTCATGCACATGGACTTAAGTTGAATTAATGTGCTCACATGCTGCATGCTAGATTTATGTACCTCAAAGTGCCGTTCCATCTCTTCAGCTTAGTGCTCTTGGGTCTTTCACCAGCATGTAACCTCACATTGATAACTTTGAAGCATATACTGCAAAAGCAAACGACTGCTGGGATACTTGTAACCATGTCCATGACAAGTGCAAACATACATATGTTGCCTTTTTTGTCAGTTTTCCTTCCTTCCTTGTTTACCAAGCTAGGAGATAGGAAGTGTTAGCTGCAGGCTTTTCCTTGGTGTTTGTCCATTGTCAGCGTGCTATGAGCTAACATGATTAGTTATCTGTGTAGGAAATCACTAGAATATGTGCCCAACTTTATAGTGTAAATAATTTTGGGGGAAAAAATCATACTTATATAATACTTATATAATTATATAGTGTTTATATTTACTGTACAAAAATGGGCAGGGAGGAGGTGGTGCCAAAAAAAAACAAAAAACAAAAAACTAACCTATTTTCTACTTTCCTCTTACTGCCTGGATCTGGGGATGATCGGTCCCTGGCATGAGCCCCAGGCACAGAGAGTAACGATACACTCCCTAAAATGATTATCCTGTGCAAGTCTATCCCCGCTCAGCTAAAAGACTCATTAGGGCTAGAAGGACAGAAGAAAGACGGAGGAGTCAGGGGATGGTGCAAGTTTGTTTTTGCGTATGAGTATGTGTTCGGGCAGAAAGGGAGTGAGTATGATCAAAAGCAAGGGGGAGGCAGGAAATGATGCAAGGCTGTAAAAAGACAAACTGCTGGTGATGCTTATTTTCATTACACTCACCACTAAAAATGGACTAAGGTCTGAGGGCCTGAAAGGTTAGGGCTCATGTCTTGGAAATGACCAAACTCTACAAATAGCCCTCCTACCCCCGTCTGGATGTCATTGTTTGAATTCCGCCTGGAATATGAATAGTTCCTAAAGGGTCAGGAACCCAGGAGATGGATATTTCCCTCTTGTCCAAATCTACAGAGGAAAGGAAATATTAAACAACTCCACTGCACCTTGATGTTTCTGCCCACCAATCTTTTTTTTTTTTCTGACAGGAATCCTTCATATCAAGGAAACAAACTAGATGCATAAGCATGCCCTTACCATCTCTAAAGTCTGTACTTCAGCATCAGAATGACACAGAGAAAAACAAACTGAGAAAGAAAGAGCTGCACTCTCAAACAGGAAAGTAAGGGGCAATAGATATCAAACTGTCAGTGTCAGTCTATATACAGCATCTCCATAAACTGCTGGATACAGACTGGCTCAGCATGAGGCCATGGCCCCCATTCAGCAGAGCGTTCCACTAGAATGAGCCCAGGGGAGTCTTGGGCCAGGTAAAGTACTATCCCAGCCCCTGTCTTCTGTGTCTAGAATCACAGCCCATCTAATGAATGAGACAGAGCACTTCCACCACTGACTCTTGGAGTCATTAACAACCTTCACTCACCAAGATTTATAACTTCATGATAAATGCATGTGTGACTAAGTACAATAAAGACACTTCCAACGATAACAGTTGATTTTTGTTCAAGTGTGTGTGTGTGTGTCTGTGTGTGTGCGCGCGCGCGCGCGTGTGTGTGTGTGTGTGTGTGTGTGTGTGTGTGTGCTTTGTTTTCTGCAACAGCGAACAAAAATCACACTTTTTAATTTTGCAAATCATTTCCCATTTCATATTATCCTTTTTATGGTGTGCACCTTAAAGATAAGCTCAACACATTTACAAAAAAGGGATTTAAAAATATTAATTTAGGTAATCCATTAGGTGTCCATTTTGATTCAATTTAACCTGTGTGTAATGCTAATATATGAGCTACAAATAGAAATATCCTTCCACTAACAGTAATAGAAAACCATAGAGCAAATTATGTGCAGAATTCATGTGAAGTTTAAGTAATCTGATAAAAATAAAAAAAAAACTTCAGTTGGAGCAAATCTCCAGAAAACCTAAACTGCACACAGAAACACACAACTGCACATGGGAACAGACACAAAGCACTATCTGGCGAAGAACACAGCAGGTAATCTGAAGCAGTTCCAGGCCTGTGCTGCTTAGATGGCTTCATGCCTTGAGGGCCTGCTAAACACTACTCCCTTGGCTAAAGCCCCATAGAGGAAGAATCAAGGAGAAATCAGTGACTGAGCTCATCCAGGCCTGCAGCACAGAGAGCTAATAGTAAAGCTAACCCTCACCTGTTCATGAAGACTCCCACCTCCATGTGTGCAATGCGTGTGGTGTGTGTGTGTGTATGTGTGTGTGTGTGTGTGTGTGTAATTTGCACGATGGAATCGGGAGAATGTCTGTGCTCATATGTGTGTGTGTGCCAAGAAAGTCCTTGCCAAAAGCACAGCTGCCTTCATTGTGACGCATGGTTCCATCCCATCTGATCTATCTATCCCGAAAATGAATAACCCACTTCTTTTCTTGGTGTGTTTCTCTGATACCATTCCCATCTTTACCTCTCTCTCTCTCTCTCTCCAGCCCTCCCTCTGCTTTTTATCTCATAATTTCTTCCAGTCATGCTGTCTAAATGTTCTCTCCAGACTCACATGGCAGGACACAACCTGGAGCCCCATCCTTCCTCCTGGAATGCCATTAATTCCAACATTCCCATCTCTGTCTAAAGTTAGATGATTAGACTGCTCACTTGCTGTGCAGCTAAGATACTGTTCTGATGAAAACATCCTGCTGTCCTCCTTTCTTCCCTTTCTCTGTGCGGCTAGTGTGAGCCAGAGGTTGAGAATGGATGCAATAGAAAGAACGTACAGCCTGTCCAAAACTACTCTTCATTCTCCAAACATATGCAGACAATACTCTCACTAGAAGTGGAAAAGGACACAATTTCTTTCTTCAGCAATACGTAACTGAACGAAGTAAGTAGCCACATAAACACC
>JAMQGT020007908.1:0-25380 GCA_024447675.2 Pterophyllum scalare
TGCCCTTGCATGCATGTGAACGCGAGTGAGTTTTTAACCCATAGATCTTATATGATGTCGGCCCACCCTTTGCAGCTATAACAGCTTTGGCTCTTCTGGGAAGGCTTTCCACAGGTTTAAGAGTGTTTATGGGAATTTTTGACCATTCTTCCAAAAACACACTTGAGAGGTCAGACACTTAAGTTGGACGAGAAGGCCCGGCTCGTGGTCTCCGCTCTAATTCATCCCACAGGTGTTCTGTCGGGTTGAGACCAGTCAGGTTCTTCCACACCAAACTCACTCATCCATCTTTATGGAACTTGCTTTGTGCACTGGTTCGTTTTGGAACAGGAAGGGGCCATCCTCAAACTGTTCTACAAAGCTGGGAGCATGAAATTATCCAAAATGTCTTGGTATGTTGAAGCACCAAGCATTCCTTTAACTGGAACAAAGGTGCTGAGCCCAACTCCTGAACAACCCCACACCATAATCCCCCCTCCGCCAAACTTTGACTGCACTGTGCCATGTGTAGACAAGTACCTGTTCCCTGGCAACCACCAAAACCAGACTTGTCCATCTGAATGCCAGACAAAGAAGCCATCGCTCCAGATAACACGTCTCCGGGGTTCTACCTAGCAACCGAGGCAGCGTCACACCAGGCTGAGAATTTCCGCTGTTAGCTACCGAAATGGATCGCTGTCGTTACAGTTAGCTATCAGCGCGGCCATTAGCACTAGCAAGCAGTTGCTCCATATCAAAAAGGTTGCCGTCATTGCTTTGTCCCACTTTGTTATAATACCACTAATTAGTAAACAACCAAAAAAAAAAAAAAAAGTAATGGAGTGACGTTATACTACACCTGTGCTTTCCATGGTCTGAAGAATCAAAATTAATTCTGTGAATAAGGTTTATTGACATGAAGGGTGGACGTGCATCAAAACACATGCTTAAACTGAGAACCCCGCCCAAAGGAACGGTTCCCCTCCGACACCAACAATAAGGCAAACCGATATTGATGAATTAAGCATCAAATGAAGAATACTGACGCTGAAGAACGACACCAACACACGTGCTTCGGAGACGCACCAGCACCACATGAGAGCAAAAACATATTCGACCCCGGTAACAGCTGACGCGGCGTTAAATGAAATCTCTCTCATCAGTTTAAGACTTGACAACAGCATTTAGTAAAGAAGATAAACTCACTGACCTATGTCCTGCTCATATTTTTGTTTAAAGATAACATTTCCAGAGTAATATTGTTAAATTGCTGACAACTGTTGGTGTGCGGCGCCATAGCCTTCTCCTGCTCTCTCAGGTTCATCTTGGCAGTCGGCCACGCTCGGCAAAGCCTTTCTGAGCAGATCATCTAGACGGCTGTATGAACAGGAAGAGAGTCTCGCTGAAAGATGGGTTCAAGCAAAGTACGTGACAAAACTAGCCTGGACGCAACCCTATTAAACACTTGTTTTTGTTACAGTTTATTTTATTAATAATGACAACTTCAAAATGTGACACACCATTAATCCCAGCAGATAAACACTGCTCTTCGTGTAGATGAGAGGTCGGGCTCAGCCACACAGCAGCTGAAGCTCATATACATTCAAACAGAACAGCAAGTCATACTGACGGGGGCGTTTGGGCAGAGTCATGTGACATAAAGTTGAGAAACACGTTTCTAGTTAAAACGCTGATCCGACAGCTGGATCAGATATCCGACTCAAAAAGCTGACACATCTATTTGATCCTATTCTGCATTGTCCCGTCTTTCCTGCGCCACGCATCGGCAGCTGTGCGCCGGCAAATTAAAAGCCTGACTCAACTCTATATCATCTCAATACCCACGTATGTAAGGAGGTGGACTCACCGTGACAGCAGGTGAACTAGCATGGCTGACGATAACGGCAGCATCATGCGTTTGTTGCATCTGATTTTGCGAAGTTAGGAAAGCAACGTTTAAGCTGAGCCCGAGTTTCCCTTAGACATAAAAAGAGCGACCCTCAGCATCATCCCCAGGATGAGGAACACACGGTTTATTAAGTTTACAGTGTCAGCAAATACCCAAAGTCAAGGTATCTGTATCATATCGGAACCATCGAAATTGGATTGCTGCTCCCCAAAATCAATACATAAGCAGGCTGATACTGATGCAGTTTGTTTTTTTATGATATTGTAATGTTACCCATCTCTAATCAGAGACCGGCAAAGTTACTTAAACTTACTTACAGCCTGCGCGCAGATGTAGTTTTGATTTTATTTTGCAGACAGTTGTGGAAAAACTCTCCCACCCTAACATACAGCAGTTATGCTGCATTTCAAGCTCCGCCAATGAAAAGAGTTCCAATAAAACTCAACATTAACGGCAAAGACTGCTCTCTCGTGCCGCCAGATATATCCGAACAATTTGGATTTATACCAGCGCACATTTACAAGGCCCGTTTTGCTAAATATCCAGAGATTTATGACTGATGTTGCCCATTAAGATCATAGACTGCAATAACCAGCTTGTCAGTTGGTTGTTAAGTTTTTAAGTTGTTCTTCATTAGATTATAAAGACAAATGAGAAATGCACGACACTTAAAAACTACATTAAAATAGAAAAAATTCCTGTGGAAGCCATCTCCACCAAGCATCGCCTGAATTATTGCTACTCTCATTATGTCCATGATGGAAACGTTTTGGACTTGAAAAGTCAAACACCCTCCCACGCTGACGTGTCACAGATCGACCCGTCATCTTTTCCCCTTACTGTCATGCTCCAGTGGCCATGAAACAGACTTTTCAGGAACAATAAAAACAGATTTAAATTCAAACTATCGACACCTTTAGCAATGCCGCTTTGGGCACAAGACAAACGGCGCTCACGCAACTTAAAAACAGCTGTTCTTGAAACACCACACTGCGTTACCAGCCCATAAAAGGGCGCAAAGACGCAGTTTGCGGGTATCACATGACCCACAAACGTGTTTGTTTAATCTCCCGCCCAAAACATATCGATGACCATCCTGGAAAGGACAGAACAAAAAAGAGGGTCCCTTCCAGAGATTTCCTCTGCTGAGGTAAAGGAAATGGAGCGTTCCCATACTTCCCATTCTGTGACAGGAGTCCAAGGCATGTGACACAACACCACACACACACACACACACACGTTTGATAGTGTATCTCTTCTCGACTCCAACAGATACATCCTCAGTGGAAACAGAGTGTGTCTCACCATTCCTGAGGAGGGAGAACTGTGAGCTGTGTTTGTCGTGCAAATCTGTTCAAACGCTTGAAAGAAAAGGAAATTCAAATAATTTAATGAAATATAAACAATTTAGAATTTACAAAACTCTTCAGAAAAACGATTTTCTGTCTTTATCCAATTAATTATACCATAGGAAAAAAAAAAAAAAGGGCAAATGCTCCTATAACCTGTTTATTTTTACAATACAGTCTCCACCCGGGCTATGCAACCCCCAAGGGATCTGTCTATCCTGGGAGGAGACACAGATCCCTCGGGGGGTTGTGCCAGGCAGGGCATCCGGAATAATAACGTGCCAAATCAAACATGCAGAGCTACCCACTGTGGTGACCCCCTTGCGAATAAGGAAGCAGCCAAAAGTAGCTGGAGTAGGATAAATAATGGATTAAAATGATAAAACCACCTGCTGACCACCATCATGCATCTCTTCTGAACTAGAGTCACTGATTACGACTTATACATAAGTACAAATTGATATAATGTAAATGGTACCTTGTCATCCTGATTTCTTTGCTCGTTTTTAAAACTGAAGGTGCGCCACAATAATCTGGCGATTCATTGTTGGGCTGATTGAACCTTTTATTTATTTTTTATTTTTTTTAAATGAACGAGTGATAAAAAAAAATCAAGTCACAAATCTAAATCTACACGTCTACGTGACCTGACAGACTTTCACACACAAGTGCCATTTTTCTTAAGCTTTGCTTAATCCTTTTAGGGTGGATCTTTCCCTTACAGAACAGCGGGGTTGCCATCTGAATACACAGGATATAATGCAACATTGCTCCTTGAGTAACTGAAACTCATATGACATGGGGAACGCTGGGTGTGACACGGTGCAATCCGCTATCGAGCAACGGCCTATTTATTTGTGTTCTGCCTCAGCAGGTTTCCCTCTATGATGACTGAGAAACTAAAAGGGGCACAGAGTTTAAGAGGTGGCACTCAGAGCTACAACAGACAGATGGCGCTGTACCTATGCTGCAACATAACACACATACATTTGTTTATCCTTATGATTTTCCTTAGCATTAATCCATTTCAGGAATACTTTTAGATTTTAGAAGCACAACAACAACACTGTAAAAACACAATGTTCCTGTACGTACAGAAATGTGATTCGTCTTGCAGAAACAGTGACCTCGACACCAGACTGAGGTGAGAGTTCAGAATGAGGTAAGGTCCCAGCTTTAGAGATGACACCAAAGCACACATGAAACCCTCTGACACACTGCACTGCCGTGTTGAGCATCAGGGGCAAATTTAAAAGTTGTCTTAATGACATCCTGAGCTGACTGAGTATTCACTCTCAGGAAACGGATCGAGGCTAGAGTCCAGTTTATGAGCCACGTGACTCCGTACACGTAATTGTTTTGTTTTTTCCCCTCCACTTACCAAAGGTTTAACATACAAAAATGTGTTGCTGCTTAAATTTCAGTCAGTACTATCTGACCTGTACACACTGTTCCAATTCAATTCAATTTTATTTATATAGCGCCAAATCACTACAAACAGTCGCCTCAAGGCGCTTTGTATTGTGGGTAAAGACCCTACAATAACACAGAGAAAACCCAACAGTCAAAACGACCCCCTATGAGCAAGCACTTGGCGATGGTGGGAAGGAAAAACTCCCTTTTAACAGGAAGAAACCTCCAGCAGAACCAGGCTCAGGGAGGGGCAGTCATCTGCTGCGACCGGTTGGGGCTGAGTGGAGAGAGACAGGACAAAAGACATGCTGTGGAAGAGAGCCAGAGATTAATAATAATGATTAAGTACAGAGTGAAGTATAAACAAGTAAATAAAGGTGAATGAGAAGAAACAGTGCATTATGGGACCCCCCTCAGCAGCCTAGGCCTATAGCAGCATAACTAAGGGGTGGTTCAGGGTCGCCTGATCCAGCCCTAACTATAAGCTTTATCATAAAGGAAAGTTTTAAGCCTAATCTTAAAAATAGAGAGGGTGTCCAAGCTGGGAGCTGGTTCCACAGAAGAGGGGCCTGAAAGCTGAAGGCTCTGCAATCAGAATTTCAAAGAGTAACTTCAGACATTTTCACACATGGGAACTTTTTTCTACACATTGCCTGTGAGAACGCAAACGTTTAATACAGTCGGATTTAAAATCAAACAGTCTATAACCTTCCAGCTCCCCAGCACGTTGTCGGTACGATGTTCTGTTTTCGCACGAGTGCAGCTGGACAGGTAGCTCCCCGGAGGACTCGCGGCAAGCAATTAGGTGTAGCACATGTACCTCACTGCGCGCTCAACCGCCCACGACTAAATAAGTCTGAGTACAGGGACAGCGGCAGCGCAATGGAGCCATTGTTCGCGCAAGTCCCGAGCCGATACTGGAACACACAGAGATGCAGTGGACAACAACATGGCAGCAGCTACCCAGGATGCACTGCGATTCCCGAGCTCCATTTCCAGGAGTAGGAACGCTGCTAAAGTGGACCATCCCCTGCTGCGAGTTACAAGTGAGAAAGGACAACTCCACACAATGTTCTGACCTGATTCTTACAACATTATCTGGAGCTCATACTTAAAAAAAAAAAAAAAAAAAAAAACCCACTATAGTGAAAAGCAGCATTCCACTCATGCTTACATCCAACAGCTGTGTCACTGCATACAGTCAGATCTTGGAGCACAACTCTGCATAACTGGGTCAAAATTAGGATTTAAAACAGTGGTGTGAATGAGAAGTTATCAGTGGTGTCGAGTAGCAAGTTAAAAGTCCAGTTGAACTGTAAGACGTGACCACTTAAAGCACAGCAATCTGAAAGCACGTGCCACTTTAAAACATCCGTCTTCTGTGGCCTCGTTTGAGTCCACGTTGCAACAATCATGCAGGATGCACACAATCCTGCTGAAAATAACAATGACTAATGATCGACAAGGGATCTCTGGGAAGCAGAGGTGCAAGAAGACCACAGCGATGACTGTGCGGGACTCGATGTCACACTAACGGTAACCCGCTGTGCGCCGTCGGCGCGGTTTAGTGAGACGACGTTCAGAGTCACGTCATGTCTTGTAACCCTACCACGCTACACATTCAAATATAGCAAAAACTAAAGCGTGACTAAGGACGACAGATAATTGCCAAAACACAAGATCGAGGCCGAGCTTGACGCTGCTGACGCGGCATTAGCCGCACGGTTTAATAAACGAGCTGACATTGTTAGTGACGAGACAGAGGAGCACAGCGCACAAGGCTCACATCAACACCAGGTTTCTGCAGCTAGCCGAGCTCAGCGCCCTCACTGTGATTTGTCACTGAGTGTGTGATGTGACAATACCACGGTGTGCGCCTCTGTGCTTCCAAAAGGAGGAACCGAGCCAAGGGTGTGCCTGCCAGATGATGTGGTAAATGTAGCCGTTTGGTCACAGAGGCAATAAAGTGTGTTTCCTCAACAAACAAGGCCAACCAGAGTTTGCGCGTATACACACACACAAGACACACAAAGGTCGTCCACAAACTTCAGTCACAGAATTGGGCAAAATAAACCACATTTAACAAGCTGACCATACCAAAGAAATCATGCCAAAGGATATCCACAAATAAACAAAGAATAATAAAAAATAGTTACAGAGCTTAAATCAACCACAAACATACCACAACAAACACAAATACAACAACCAAAAAAAAAAAAAAAAAAAGCAGCCAGATTCAAATACAGTGGCCCAACGTGACATAAGTTCATAATGGGTTCAACTAGCATTAAATCAACCAAGACGGAAACAAATGCAACAGTATTTTTAATCCCCAGCACAGTAGTGACTGTATAAATAAAACAACATCATCCTGTGCTGAATCCAGGGCTGAACTGGATGCTTTTTTATGTGTATGTACTGCATGAATACTAGTTATAGGCATGCACCAATTCTCAACATACTGAGGTTCTTTGTTTTGCCTTCTGCATTGGGAAAGAGACCAACTTTGAAAGAGCATGAATGTTTTTATAACCTGAATTGCAGATATTAAGAAGAACGAGATTTTGCATACAGTGCAATGCACACACAGACAATTTGGGTTTTCAGTCACACTCAGATACAGCAGCAGTGCATCCTTTCCACATCCCCGCTCAGCTAGGGGAGCAACACACATAATGATGGCACATAAAGCTACACACATGCTTGAAAACACACACACACACACACACACACACACACACTGTGAGGAATGGATTCAGATCACATGTAATACTTTTGCTATGCCAGTGAATATGCAAAATGACGCTCTGTTAATTGAGTAGATTCTGTGACCTGGAAGATCTATCATCTAATCTCCATATTCATGCTCAGCTTTGGGGGCACAGTAAAGGGGAAATGGCCCACACACCCCCACCTCCATAGCTGCGCGCTCACAAGCAGCCCGGGCAAAAAAAAAACAGCAGCGTCTCTCTTGGATACAAACTGATTATTTTTCCTACAGTTAATACTGATGATCGAACAAGGATTCAAATCACCACGAATCTAGCCTCTTAAAGAATTAACATAATGCTTCTGGTTATATAATAATTACCATTTGATTCTAAATAACTAGCATTTCCACTGGAAGTGTCACCGTTTAGTCAGGTTGACATTTCAATGTCTGCGGCAAACTCTCGGGATCTGAAACCTTTTGACCCGTAGAGAGAGACTTTTAATAACGCGACCACCGGGGGGGTGGCTCAAAAGAGCCACCGTCTGCCTCAAGAGTTCATTTGGCTCAAAACCTGGCGTCTCTCCTGCACCCATGGTCACTGTCTGGCTCTGTTGCCATAGTTCCTACACGCCAATATCTATGCACACATCTTCAAACTGCATCAGTAGAACCATTGTTGACACAAATATACAGTGAAACTAATGCAAAACAAATATCAGCACACATGCACATATAGTGTGTTGGAATATGAAGGTACGGACCTCCCCAGAGCTGGATAAAGTCATTTCTACTCCACGCTGGGTCAGATGCTTTGAGTAATTCATCCACCCACAAGTGTATAATAAGGTTATTCTAACCCCACCCCGCTGGGACCTCTGGCAACAAAACAAGTGTGCAATCTAAACACTCAGCCCACATGTGCATCTCATCAAACACTGACAGTGGAAGCACAAAGGCATAAAACAAGGGACTGTTTGGCTCTGTGAGTGAGTGCAGGAAAATACAGAAGACTGAAAATAACACAAATGTTAGTTCGGCGATTTCTTTACAGGACTTCCTGTAGGACAATAAATTCATGTCACTGTTTATGTTAAAACAAAGACCACTTTCCTACTTTATTGGTTTGCATCCTTAAGAAGCAACCCAGTAAATGTTTAGAAGGTGCAACTGCTAATAATAATAATAATAATAATAATAACTTGATGACTTAATAGCATGCTTTAAAACACACAGCTACAAAGTGCTTCACAGTCTAAGTAAAGGCCACACATTAAAAAGGTAAGCATACATGTTCCAGAATGTAGATATGATCAACATCCAGTCTTCCATACACGCCTCCATTGACTCATTAGATGTAACCTATGGCCAAAATTGATGGGAGAAAGAGAAAGGCATCGTCTCCGTCCCTGCCTTGAGACAAAGTGGAGATTTGTACCCAGACACCTAGTCAATGTGCTGCCATGGAAACATGGCACCGTATTACTGATGCCAAACAGCATAAAACAAAGCACTAGGGTGGAAGTCTCCATTTCTGTGTACGACAAATATCCAAGCCAAAAAAACTATCCCACCCATGCTAGGTGGGCTAGCCGCAAGCCACAAATAATAACCCTTAAATTTCAGATTCAAAGTCTAGAAAGCTGCCTCGTTTACATGCGTAATAACAGTAAATAATACACACATGCTTAAAGGCATGGCATTTAATCCCATCCAACTTTGCAGGCCTCTGTCCGGTCTGACCAAACCCAGAGCAACGCGCCGAAACGTGCCAAATGAATGACAGATGAAGCCAAAACCCAGAGAGAGAGAAAAGAAAATCCAAGATGATAAAATGAAGCCAGCGTGTGCACAAACACACACATATTCCCCAACAATAGGAAAACACTGGAATCCAAGACTCAATCAATTTGCAGTGAGAGGGGAGAGTGGAGCCACATGTTTCTGATAAGTCCTCTAGCAGAGCTGGGTGAGGTAATGATGAAGTCATCTCTGTCCTCTGGACAGGTTCAAATTCACTGGGCCGTGCGCATTTTAAATAGCTTCGGGCTCACCAACACATACGTGCATCGTTGTGTCGTTCTGCACAAAACATTTAGGTGTGCCGGAGGTATCGAGATCAGGAAGTAAAGTTGCAGCAGCATGGGCTGACTAAAGCAGCTCCTCTTTCAAACCCAAAAAGCGTCAATCATCAATCACCTTCGGTCTTCGCATCCGCCCCTTGTTTTTCTGTTCCCGTTTCCACAAAACATTCCCAAGCAATCAAGACTTACTATGGACACGCCTCATTAACAGTCCCTACAGGCTGCACCCACTCAACCCGTCACTGCCACTCTGTTATTAAGTCACTTGATCTACGAGGCTGCCAGTCCGGTCGCCCGGCACGGCGGACACTGTGCTTCCTGTGCCGGGGCACGCATCTGAAGATTAACTCAACTCAATCACGTCTTGCGTTATTGCAAAACCATTCGTCGGGAGAGGCCGCAGAGAGCAGCTGGGACGGAGAGACTGCATTTGTGTTGAATTCAAAGACTCCCCCCTGCTTGGCTCGTAAAGGTTTCCACTGATGCAAATGCACACAGGTAAACGTTATCGGTTCACTGAGACGCAGCGTTAGTGAGGCAATGAAGTTCTGATGGATGCTGCAATGTTTTCTGTCAGCTCTCCTTCCAAAATGCAAATAAAATATATATATATATATATATATATATATATATATATATATATATATATATGTAGGAGTGTTGCAACCCATTCTTGCAACTTTTCCCACATTAACAAAAGCTCTGACACAATTGTATCTGTTCACTGAAAAGCAAATAGCCACAAAGCTGCAGGATCTATGTAGTTACTGATTGCTGTGTGTGTAATCATTACGCTCTGATCTGCTATCGCCTCACTTTAACCCACATCCATTTGACAAGGGCCACCATGATGAGTCGTGACACCCAGTAACTCGCACTGGTTGGGAAATCCAGCTGCACGCTGTGTCAGTAACATATTGCACAAGGAAGGCCACACAATATAATACCATATCATAACAAAGCCAGGTGTGCTGGAGGACGGGAAATGGGAGGAAAAACGTATTTACAGCAACTGGCAAATTTTCACAGCCCTTCCAGGAGAACATGACAGAGTTGTGGGAAAGCAAACCATCAGCCGCCTGCAGAAAGGCCTGGGATTAGATTAATGAACCTGCATAAACTTTTTATTTTTACAACCGATAAACGCTGGCGGCTTCGCCCCATTTAAAACCCACTTTCATTCAAACCTTTAATAAGCTGCAATATTCCTCTTCTTCGGTCAACTAACGTTAGAAGCAAGAGACAGAAACCTCGCCGTCTCACCTCCCGAGAGTCTCCAGCGACTGCAATATTCATGAGGACCTTATGAAACACTTGGAGCAAAAAAAGACACGAGAGAAAATGGAGTTCCCATCAAAGAGGATGTGTGGAGGTGGAGTAAAAATAAATACAGAATATGCTCACATTTTTATTTTATTTTTTTATCTATGCAGTCATTGGTCTGGGTTAAATATCTCAGTTATGGGAAGTCCCCAAAGAATGTGGAAGAGGGGCCCCTTCAATCCAAGTAAATCAGAGAAAGAGGGGAATGCCGTTCTCGATTTCAGGTCCATATGGTGAACATTCACAGCTTTTCAGAGAGCTCTGCAGAGCAAAATGAAAGGGAGAAAAGAAGAAACAGAAATGAAGGAGGGGGGAAAAAGTACAGGCATTTTGGAGACGATTATCATATTAGTGTGGGGCTGTTTTAAGCTCGGACATCCAGACTTTGGTGTGGAAATGGACATCCTTAGAGAGCCATCACAGGTTGTGAAATCTCTCACAGCCAGAGGTGCCGAGGAGATGGGGTGACGTGAAGGGGCAAGAGAAGGGAGAGAGGGATGGAGGAGGCAAAGAAAAAGAAAAGAAAAGACAAAGAAAAAAGAAAAATATGGGGGGGGACAGAAAGTGATGAATTAGAAAGGATGCATGCAGAGAAAGTCCGCTGCTATCATTTAACTGTCCTTCAAGACGCAAGTTTCACCACTTGACAGTCACCTTGGCTTAGGGAGTTCATGTGGGCAGTAATTTTGAACCCCTACAGAGAGAGAGACTCACTGTTTATTGAAATAAACCAGATATCACCAACAGGAGGTGTTCCTGCAGGAGAAAGAGCTGTTCATTTTTATTTTATTTTCTTTAAAAAAAGGCTTTACCGTGGGCTAAATGATCCTCCCAGTAATAATAAACTGAAACTCGCTGCTCTCTTGTTTTCCACTGACATCAGGAGAGCCAAAGGTCAAAAGCTTTCCATGAAAAATAGGGCTGATTTGCTGCTGAACCACAAAGTCTTGGACTAATCACTGATCTGTGAAAAATTGATAACAACTCATGTGTTTTTATGCTGTAAATTTAAAAAAAAAAAAAAAGTATTAAAAGCCACAACAAGGCCTCGTGATATTTTCCTTTGGGTCGACTCTTTTTCAAAAGCAGCTCCTCAGGCGGATTATTTTTTAAAGTTCCTGTACATGCTGGATTTTGAGATGTGAAACTGTTTGTGGATGACTAGAGAGAAAATCACCCTACTCTGAAACACAACCACAACCCCGTGACCCACAACCACAGCCACACACTGGGGAACCTAAAGCGACTATTACAAGGACGTGTTAAAACTGAGTGTAAAAGCATTAAATAGTTGCTCCTTCCACCCTTAAGTTAACATGTGATACATATATATATATATATATATATATATATATATATATATAGAAACTGGGCATGCTCCGTGTATATGACACATTTTGTCCCTGTTGACTGATGACAACGGGTCAGTGTCAGTGTTATGGATGGGCCTCGGGGGGGGGGGTCCGGGCCTGCCCAGTAAAGTCACTGTGCCCCCTCAGCTGAATTCTACTGATACACTTCAACTATACACTAATTCATACAATTTGGTAATGAAAAAGGTAAAGACTCATACTGGTGAGAAGGTACTGCTGTGAAGGCTCTGTTAGTTATTCAGTCCACAGCGGTTTGGTGCTTCTGCAGACCCCAGTGAGCAGCATGCCTGAGGAGAACGCTGAACGGGGCGGGGTCACTGTGGGTCACACTTTGGGGTGCATCCCTCATGTCTCTTTGAAACTAAAAAGGAGGTCATTTCAGCCTTAAAGCATGACCCTACTCAAAAATGGCAACATAAGAAATATGACTTGAGCCAAATGGCCCCGGGGTTAAAGTTGGCTGCCCTTAAAAGTTCATACGGTCTACTGCCGACCCCGCAGTCGGTTTTCTTTAACTTTTATGTCACATCAGCTGCAGGCTGGCTGGATAAAGCCCTAAATGCCTTTATGATAGGCACAAACAGCAGAAAAAAACAACACTAAAAGAGAACAAATAAAAAAATTGGTAACGGCATCAGTTATCGGCCAAGTTGTAATTTAAACACTGGTTTTAGTCCAGAGGGTCCCAACTGGTTTAAGCCTAACAGACACGGGAGGGACCTGCTGTCGGGTGCAGGGGACACTGTACTGTAGCCGAACTTTGACCTTCTTCAACTTAAAAGACTCACCTCAAAATGAAAATGTTATAGATCACAGTTAGAAAGGCTCAACGTAGGACTACCAACGTAGTTTCACTGTATTAAAGGCCAGGTAACCCGCACGCAGGCAACTGTGGACAATAATTACAAAATAATTACAAAAATATATCACATTCAGTGCGTGGTCCAAAACACATGTATAAATCATTCAGATACCTGCTCTGACACGGACTCACGCTGCCAGCAGCCAGTAGCTCTGCAGGCACGCACTTGTCCCGGTCCTCCTCCGCCTCTAGCTCACCGTTAAACTTCAGCGTTTCGGCTCTAACGACGGTGTCCGGTAACTTTCACCAACGTCGCACCAACAAGGTGGCGTTCACCCGCTCCCAGCGGGTAGTGCGGGCAACGCGCACGCCGCAGAGATCATATGCCGGCTAAAGCGGAAACACGACAGCGGCTCACTATGTAGCAGGAAGTGAAATCTCGTTCGCTGTGGCGCGCGGTGCATTTTTTCGCAAATCCCTCGCTGGAGACGGAACGCACGTGATCCAGGCGCGCTGTTACTGGCGTGTGTATTATTTATGTTTGATTGAGGCGAAAGGTGAGCACAAGGCGCACTGCTTCATAATGTGAAGGTTAAATATGGCCAATAGGATGAGCATAAATTTAAAATAGATTTTGGACGCTTTAAATATGCTATGAATGACTGTAGATTATTCACCCACTGCACAGGAATGCACTAAGAGATTATATCGGTCTGGTGGGGATTCTGCTACACTTACTGCAACTTCTTCACTCTTTATTATACTGGATGTGTCTGAATGGCGTCTGTGATGTTAAGCCTTTCTCACTAAACATCCAGCTGTTCATGTTGTAGTCTTAAGTGTGATGTGTTTAATGCAGGGTAGGCTGTAATCAGTTTGAATCCACCATCGGGAGTTTGTATGTTTTCCCCGGCTTGGATGGACGTTTAGAAACAAAAAGGCGTTCAACCAAGACTGAGTAGCCCCTGTGGAAATAAGAGCACGTAACCCGTGCAGCAATGCCTCCATCTGCCGGTAAAATGAATGTAAAACAACTGCTGTGGATGAAAATTCAGGAATATACAGAATTTACAGCTGGGTTCAGGGCCGGCCCAAGCCTTGAAAGGGCCCTAGGCAAAATTTGATTTGGGGGCCCCCTTCATAATACTCCATTGTCACCTGAGCCCAGCCATTATTAATGCTGTATTTTCTATGATTTTTTTTCACATAAAACTTGCTAATATATATATATATATATATATATATATATATATATATATATATATATATATATATATATATATATATATATATATATATATATATATGTATATAAGGCTTAAAATGGAATAAAACGAGTGTGACTCATCTGTCCAGTGTAGTAGAACAATTTCACACATATTTTGAGTCAGTGGTTCACATGACCTGGAAGCTATTGAAGAAAAATCACAATTCTTGATTTAAAAAGATGCTAAAAAAAAAGGATTAAAATGGGATACAAATTTGTGTGCCTCACCGATGTAATCTATTGGCATGATTTGATATTAGTTTCATCTCATGTGGTCACAAGACAAGGACTTTATTTATTTTTGTTTCTCAAGAGTGTTTGGTTCGGAAATTTATTGATGGTCCCTAAGTGAACCTCCGCACGCGTGAGGGGAGGGCGCGGCAGAAAGCGGCTGAATGAAATCTGAGACCCTCAGCCGGATCAACCGTGAGCTAGATACCGCTAACTCCGCGGAGCTTGAATATCCAGTATCCAACTTGGAACTAACTTCACCGCGGTGTCGAACAACTATGAATATATGGGGAAGCTCTGAACCAGGAAACACACTACCTGAGTGAGACAGTGTGACAAAGAACAGGAGGACACAGACAATAAACACACACATACCTTTGTCCTTTTTTTGGCCTTTTTTTCTTCCTCTAAACCTCTCAGTTTCCTCCTTTCTGTGACATTTCTGTTTTGTAGCCTCAAACACAAATGACTGTAACTGACGGACCATCAGGTCACCTAGAGCACTGCCTAAACTACTCAAATGCACGCTGACACACAAAGTCAGTCAGCAAGTGGTCTACTTAGTATTATTAGTATTGCTACAATACCATGATTCTGGAGTGCTTTAATAGTTTCTTCTTTCTTTTAAGACACTGGCGAGTTTAAAAGAAAAAAGTTTCATGAAAAATGTAGGTGAGCTTGCCCCCCCCCCCGGTGGTCAGGGGGCTCTATGCAGCCGCATAGTGTCGCCTATACGCTCCTGATCAAAATCTTAAGACCAGTTAAAAAATTGCAAGAATTTGCATTTTGTACTGTTGGATCTTAAGAAGGTTCTAAGTAGAGCTTCACGACGCTAAAAGAAGAAATCGGCACAAGAGACAAAAACTTTTGAGCAGGGAATTTATTGAAAACTGCATTTACACTCAAAACATGATTTTTTTCAGCTGATCAAAAGTTTAAGACCATAGCTTACCCCCCCCCCCAAAAAAAAAAACAGAAATCAAAGTGTCAAAAAAAGGTCTGAGTACTGAGCAGCTCCACCATTCTTGTTGATCACTTCAAACAATCGTTTAGGCTTGATCCCAGTGTTTCCAGGAGGCTAGTGGGAACGTTGCTCCAAGTGTTGAAGATGGCTTCACGAAGGCCATCCACTGTCTGGAACTGATGTCCATTCTTGCAAAGTTGTGGCGTTGAAGTGTTTGGAAACATTGGTTTCCATTTTTTACAAATTGCAATGAGCAGTTTATTTTAAAAGACCCGTGTCTTTCTCTTTTGAATATTTATTATTGCTCATTAATGAGAGGAAAGTATGTCTCATCTGATTACTCAATTAATCAATAGAATAATTTCTAGATGTATCAGAGTATGACATTTTTGAGGGGGGGAATGATGTCTAAAACCAAACCATAAAACTATAGGTCTTTGTGCTTTAATACTAAAATTCCTTAAAACAAAATGTCAGTGAGTATCTTATCTTTACCACAGAATCAGTGGGCTGTTTGTGAACTAAAAACTGGTTCATTATATCCTCTTAGGGCGATATCTTCAAAAGTTCTTTATAATTAAAAAGAAGCAGAAGTGCAGTTTATGGAGTGAAGTGAGAGCAGAGATATAGAAAATCTCTTTATTCTGGCTATTCTAATATTTTTACTACACCCTCATGCATCCTGTGCAGTGCTGCTCTGACTGTAGCTGCTATGACTGCCCTCTTTCCATTTTGCCTATATTTAGCAGCCGTTATTTAGTTTACCCTTGTGTGTGTGAGTCTGCTGTCATGTGTTGTCCAAAAACGGAAAATGGTTCTGGGAACTGACGATAACGACCAAACCCCTCTGCTGGAGGCTGACGATGGCAAAGGAAACTCTAAGAAGGGTGGCATCAGCCCTTGCGACACCTCAGATGGTCGATGGACCCGCTAGGGACTGATGTTGACAAAAGTGACTGGACGCCTCCGGTGGCTTGGCTGCGGGACGATGTCAGTGGTGGTGGTGAGGCCCCCCTCTGGGGGCTCCGACAGCACAGGAGTCACGAGCTCGGACCCTCGACCCACAACAAAGAACTAAAGCAAACTGAGGGCAGGTGAACAGAAACAAACCAACAAGACAAGGGCAAGCAAAACAAAACACAATGCACACGAGACAAGAGACTAGGAAAATAAAACAGGAAATTACTAAACAGGACAAATGCACAGAACACAGGGAAACGAGTTAAATACGTATAAACAGAAATCAGAAAATAAAACTAAGAAGGCCTGAGGATCAAATTACTTTAAAAAAAAGGTAGTAAACTGCAAAAACCACAATAATCAAGACGTTAACAGAGTTTGATTGTCCAAAACAGAAAGTGCTGGGTCACAGAGCCAAGATGATGACGTGCAAATGACAAACCCGCTTGTGCAGGCGAGGACGGAGACGCAGCCATGTCGTGCTTCAAGCCCCTGCTGCAATCAGCGATGGAAACAAGCCAAGTGAGAGACCTGAGCCACTTCAGAGGCCCTTCAAATACGTAAAGAGCTCACGGCCTCCCACTGTTCACAATGACAGCCAATCGGGCTGCTATTCTTAGCTGATGTTGCCATTTTCTCCCATTGTTCCCCCCCCCCCAACTATAAACATATTCAAAGAGCTGTGGCACCGTGCATCAAGAAAGGTTGAACAGTGAGGTTCCTTTCAAGCCCTGCTGGGCAACTCGCCCTTCTGCAAACTCGCAACGCATGAACGTAACGCTCACGCTCTGATGCAGGTGTTGGTGTTTGTAATGAGAATTTGCAGGGTGATTCCATCATTTTTTCCTCAGACTTGAGTGATTCCATAATTTATTCCTTGTGCTTGTTCTACAAATCTGTTACTGGCTACCACAATTGTTTTTCTTGATTTCTTTTAGTGTTTCTTAATGCCAGAAAGTTGCCATTTGGACTGCCTTTAGTTTTTAGTCATGTCTGTGATCTGCTTTTTTTCTACAACATTAAACAACTGAAGGAACATCCTCAGAGACTGGTGATTCCATCATTTTTGCCAGGGGTTGTATAAACATTGTAATTAACCTGGTCCTCAGACTTATCCCGTATGTTTAGTCCCTGCTTAACATCAGAGCTGAAGGATCTGGCTAAAATTGTTCATTAATGTAATAACAGACTTCTTTTTTTTTCCAAATATAATAGTGCATGTTGTGGATTTTATAGCAATTTGAAAAAGATCCAACGGCTTATACTCCCATCAGAGCTGTTTACAGCCCAGGCACCGCCACTTCCATGGCCGCCTTACCTTCAGCGACTTCGTGACCACCAGCCATACGAGCTGATGTGACTCTTTGATGCAGTGCACGCGGGGTGCCTGTGTGCAGATTAGTGGCTCAAACATGCAAAAAGATGGTTTCCCACATGCGCATACAGTGAGCTCTGATGTGGATGAACACCGTGGCCAAATGCAATTTTTGTAAAGTATCGCCTGACATGTGACAGTAAGCGATGTTCCATAAAAACAGGAAAAATAAAATTCATGGTAGCCAGCCAAGGCCGCATAGCGAGGATTCATGACAAGAACACAATGATTTTATTTGACAGTGTGGTCACGCCACCTGGTTGGAGACACCAAGCTTTGCCAGCATCTAAAACAAAAGGCTTTTATCATCATAGAGAAGGAAACAAAGACATTCTTTGCACGTAAGACATGAATCCTGTTGACTAAGGCGGCTCAGCGTTAGCTTTGTAACCATATATAAAGGAGGTGTGGCTTGCTTGGCGTCTTGTTCATATAGCAATAATCTCTGAGAGTATTTGTAAAGGTGGTTTCTCATTTGTGCAACACCCCGTACACCCGTGTCAGAGCGCATGTTTTGTAGTGGTATTTGAGTGCCTCTTTGGAAATTTACATTTGGAAATGTAAGCCTCCATGTAATTACTTTGCAAAGTAACATTTCCTTGTCTGTACAAAAAAAACAAAAAAACAAAAAAACAACAACATCTGAAGATATATCAGAGAACAGTTATAACTGGGTAATGTTCATGTAAAGTAGTTGTTGCTACTAGCAAAGACTTTTTTTTTTTAAGTGAAATACTTGAAATAAATGAACACGTTTGTTCCTAAAGCTTTGTCTATGTTTTATAACACGTCTAAGAATCTGAAATGTTTTGAGGGGGAAATGATTGCCAAAACCAAACCGTAACACTGTGGCTCTGCATGCTAACTCCTTAAAAACATTTTAATCACAGCCTTTAATCCTGCCCAGCCTGCCTTTTTGCAGTTAAGACAGCTTCTTCAAAAAGCAGGACAGGTAAAAGGAATTAATTGAAAGATATAGAACTTTTTAAATAAAAAAAAAGTGCTGTGGAGGATATCGTGCTATATATACTGCAGCTAACAATACTATGAGTTGAATGTATCTGCTTCCTTGCCTATATTTAGCTGCCTATTCTCTGCATGCATGTGGATCCATGTGCAAATGACAATCCTGTGTGTTGGGTATGAACAGGGACAAGGACACCGCCATGTCATTATTCAGGCCTCTGCGATCAGTCATCCAAACAACCTGCCCGATGTCTTTGACTTGTTTCCTCATGCCAGACCACTTCAATACATATGTAAAGAGCTATATAACCTACCACAAATAGTTCACAATGATGGGTTTCCCCCCAAACTTTATTAAAATAACAGTTGTGGCATACTCTTTAAGAACAAAAAAGGAAGAGGCACAGATGGCGTGTAACGGGGAATTTTAAAAAAGAAATGTGGAAACATATACATATTTAAAGAGCCGTGGCTCTCACATAGGATTAGAATGCAAGGTTCCTCTGCAGGCTTAATTCTGGGCTACTTATTGCTCCCTAAATCCATGAAGCATGAGTGCAAATTTCAAGACATGCAGGCTTTATGTTGTGAATTTTATATATTTACTTTTTGTTTTGCTTAGTTATTCACATCACTATTAAAGGTGACCTTAGCAGGTAACATGATAGGGTGGAGCAAGGTCTCTCAGTGGTTTCACCTGAAACTCCTTGTGGTAATGACCCAGGACTTTTTTCACACCTTGGCTCATGTGATGACGCACACATGTGGGTCAATTGCCACCTCCGAAGGGGACGATCCCCACTAATTTTTAAATACCTGAGACTCTTGACCTTTTGGTTTTAGAACTGAAGAAGCCTCGTGGATGAGAAGTGAAATGTCTTCAAAAGCTTGAAGAAGCACAGATGCCTTTTTCAAGCTCTTAAGACTACCTGGATGAGTGACCTGCACGAACACTATTAATAAAGGAAAAAAAGTGTTTGGTTTTTTTTTTTGGGGGGGGGGTATTTGCTCCGTTTATTCATTTTTACTGTGCGCTGCACGTATTTCTCGACGTGCTTTTATGCCTTTGGGTAGATAAATGATAATATAGCAGACTATTTTACTACATTATAGTGCGTGTGGGTTATTTGTAATGTGAATAACAGAGCGCAGTGGATCCAGTGAGTAAGATGCTTTCAACTCAGCCAGCAGTGGAAGTTCCCCGAAATATGAATTTAAAATGCATCACTATGACCATTAAGTCCTTTCATTTGCCTATGTCTGTCCTCAAGAGAAGCATTGTCACCACTCAGGGCCACCTCCAGCCATCCCTCCCCTACCTACATACATGAGGCACTGTTGCCTCGTAGACCAATCACAGGCTGAGTGCAGACTGCAGCTTATAAACAGAAGTACAAGGGAGAGCGCACATTTTTGAGAACCAGTCACACATGACACACTCTTAGAGTGGCAGGCACTTAGCAACAGTCTCTCAGTAATTTGCTGTCATTGAACTCATGCTGTGACTTACCCCCCCCCCAAAACCTGCACTTTTTACCTTTTCTGTTTTTGTGTGTGTGTTTTGCACAAATCTGACGACATGTGCCCTCTCAGGACTATTCTGCTGTTTTTTTTACTTGGTGAGTAATTTTTAATCTTTGACGTTTGCAGTGGGCATCAAGAATTATTTGTTTATTTATTGTTATTTTGTTGCATGAGTTTCCCCCTCTAGTACACTTAATGCCGTAATTGACACAGTTTGATTCCTCCTCTGTCAAGTCTGTGTTCCCGTCTCCGTGTTCGGTTGTGTTTTGTTTTACTGTAGTCTACTAACAGCTGTTTGTAATGATTAAGCCGTTGTGAGATCATTCATTCAGCAGTTATCTGAGCCTCTCGGGTTGAAAGCCTAGCATGCCGCATGTCACACAGGGACTGTCAAAGTAGCTGGAAATCACGAGATGTGACATTAGTAAGAACTCTCTAAGTGCCTGTCCACTGTATTTAATATGCTGCATTTTAATTTATTCTCCATATTTCCCTCACCGAGGTCACCGACTGCAGCCTGTATCACTTGCTTTATTTTCAAAAGCTGTTACAAGATGCTTGTCAGAGCAGGATGGTTAAAAAGATGACCCACAAAAAGCTCACAAAAGGGCCTTTGTGTCAGAGTCTGTTTTGATACAGTATATCAACACTTAACATCTTGAAATTTCACACTCAAAAATGGCAGATTTTCCAACCTCTTGACCACAGCTTTGTCTTCTCCAAACTTCCACCTTCAGGATTTCTCCATTACACTCATAATATAGATTTAAGATTAAAGAGGGGGATTCTGTTGTGTTGTGAACTGATGTAGTGTCATTTTTCTGTTAGGATTTAAATGAAATAGAGCTACTACCAGTCATTTGATACCAGGGCACCACACTGTGAAAGCAGGACTTCTACTGCTAACTCTCACAGTCTGAGTAAAGGCTGAAGAAATGAAAGCGGCTGGTAACACAATCGAGAACAGAAACTCGGAGGTGAACAAGTGTTTCTACCTTATGCAAGCAAAGTGTTACAGGCACTTGGTCAAGCAGAGAAACTTGAAGGTGAAAAAGTGTTTCTACACGTGGAATAAGAGTTACGTTCCCAACAAAATAATCCGCCCACTTTATTTTTAAAGTCAACAGATTTTCATATTACGTAACTCTGTTTTTTCTGACTTGCTTAGTGACCACTGTGGCACAGGCACTTAAATAAACCAGTCACGCATGAGTAAACAGTTGGGTTTTTTCACACCATCGTCAGAAAATCCCTACATAAGCAGAATGCTCATTTCTGTCTAATGCACAGGGATAAAAAAAAAAGTGGTGTTTTTATAGTGTGACGAAATGTGTGAGGGGGTGGAGGTCAATGTGCATGTTGGTTATTAACAACTAGAGTGTCGTGGAAACTTAATTTCTCTGTATTTTAAACACTGGAGTTTTTGATGAAACAAGAGATCAATGCAGTGTCAAACTTTTGAGATATTTGCTCGAGGAAGATTGGAGTTGATGAACAGATTTTTATGAGCAGAAATATGCCACTGGATACTGTAGCTTTTGATGATACAGTTGAATCCGAACTCAAGTTTGGTTTTTTTCTCAGCTGTTTGTTTTTTACAGGGTTGCGCACTGACAGGTGTAGTAAAGCTGATTACTGCCATTGGCTCCTCCTTGTCATCTTTTCTAGGTTCCATTTCCTGTGTTCAGTTTTTGGCACCTCTGGACATGGAAGGAGTCACCGGGCAGGTGCGGTTTGACTCCGCCTCTCACATGGCAACCGTCAACGTGTCTGGCGTTGGATCCTGTGGTTCGTTAAACTTTTCCCTCAGCGAGTTCCCTGTCATGTATGGCCACTTTGATCACCCCTGTTCTGAAGAAAATATCGGCTCCAGTATCTTCACCTTCACGGCTGACCCCGCCTCAAATTCTAGCATCGATGTGGCCCACCTCTTTGAGCAAAGACCACACCTCGATGACTTCTCGCTGTCGTTGCAAACATGTCATGGAACTAAAGTATGCACAGTTGTAAGTCAAGGTCAGACCCTCTCGACTAGTCAGGCCCGGTTCTACGGCCCCGTCGCAGGTAACATTTATATCCGTCTCAACACAGGACATGCCAGCCCTAGGGTTCTTGCAGATCTTGTGACAGTCGGTCAGGTTAATGCATCACAAACCAATGTCACTCTCTATGAAACTACAAGTGCTGCTGCAAACTGTGATGATCTACTTGGAAGCTTGAATTCTGCAGCTTTGACCAGTCTGGGTGTGATAAAGGTTGGGACCCCTTTGCAGCTCCATAAATCCCGTCTGGACCTTACTAGCTTCAACACCACACATAGCTTTCTTCTCCTTAAGATGGGGTCAAGTTTCAGGTGTGCTCAGCTCTACGATGTGCCAGTAAAGCACGTCAGAGCTGATGTGAACATGAACGGGATCAAAGGATACTTTAGTTTTCATCAGGCTTCCCCTTTTGATGTCACAGAGTTGAGCGCGAACCTGACTAACTTACAGAACAAAGTTGCCTATTACCACGTCCACAGTTTTCCTGTCAGGTCAAGATCAAGCCGGTGTTCAAACAATAATGTGGGTGACCACTGGAATCCATTTCATAGAAACAGAAGTGACCCAACATACCCCAAAATGCCAGGGTCAACACATGACATGTATGAGGTGGGTGACCTCAGTGGCAAGCACGTGACCCTAGCAGGTAGAAATATGGTGGACATGACATTCGAAGACTTCAACCTTCCACTGTTTGGAAAGAACAGCATTGTAGGCCGCTCAGTCGTCATTCACCAACCAGATGGTTCGAGGTACGCTTGTGCCAGCATCAGCTATCCCGGTGAGGTTATTGTGGGCAGAGCCATATTCCAAAGCCCTGTGGTTGGTGAGATCTGGTTCACACAGCTGGAGAACAACCCTCTCTCTGATGTGTCCATATTTATGAATCTGGCATATGGAAATCCTACAACACCAACCAGAAACCACAACTGGCATGTTCACAGGTACCCCATTAGCTCAGAGAGGGATGATGATGATGGCCACTGCAGCACAACAGGAGATCACTGGAACCCCTTTAACATCAGCAAAGACAGCAGCTATTCCCTCCACTGTAACCCATCTAGTCCCTTTTCCTGTGAGGTGGGAGACCTCGCCAGCAAACACGGTACCATTGACCTTGGCGCCACGGTAGGGGTGGTGGCAGCAAAGTACTTCTTCACCGATGTCACCTCCTGGTTGCCCAAGCCAGGCATTATTGGCCATTCTGTGGTCATCCATCAAGCAGAAAAAGGAGGGCCAAGAATAGCCTGTGCCAATGTTACAATGGTGCATGTTCCCAAAGCTAGCTTAGGTACTTGGTTTGGTCCTGGAGTTTCTGATGGCCAGCTGCATTTCTCCCAGGCTGTCCCACAAGGTCCCACAACTATAAACGTTTCTTTAATGAACCTGAAGTCCATAGCTGGTGGTTACCATGTTCACATATTGCCCCTCATACCTGGCAGGTGCAGAGCCCTGCTCAAATGCAAACATCCAGGGCCACTTCAACCCACTAGCCTGGAACGCATCAGAGTCCCCTGCACCCGGAGCCGGCACTGTGGACCAGTATGAGATGGGAGATATCAGCGGGAAGTTCGGGATGCTTAATGGCCAAAACAACTTTGAGGCTGTATACACGGACCCCGACATGTTAATGAGCGGACCTTACAGCATAGTGGGAAGGTCACTGGTGGTTCACAATGTCAGTGGATCAAGGTGAGAAGGTGCACTTTACTATTTCTGTTCTTACTAGAGACAGAGAACATAACACAAAAGAAGCCAATAAATTTCATATACAGGATCACCACATTTCTTTTTCTGAAAGAGCAAATGATTAGCACTCTGCTCTTTATTAATATTTGGTATTTATCATTTGTGACAGTTCTAATAAGTGAAAGGTCTGAGTAGTCACTGCTCCTTGTGCAGAATTACCAGATATGTAAGTTGAGAAGCAGATCTCTGACACAGAAACAGAAAATAAAAAATGTCTCCTAGTTCGTGAGGGCAACAGGATAAAATGTCACAGACACAGACAAATATAATTACTCAGCAAAATGTTGTGATGGAGAAGTTCCTCAGAAATGTCAGACTATGACGTGCTTTTCCCATCTTGACTGTGTTTCTCTGGGGTTCCCCGCATATGTGTTTTCACAGAATTAGGTGTGCTGAGATCTTGGCTGATGGAACCGCAGATGGTCAGTGGATCACTGCCAAGGCTGTCTTTACTGGTGCAGTGACGGGGACAGTGAGACTGAAGAAGTCGCAACAGTTAGTCTTTTGGTGCTTACATCGAATTTGAACATAGTTACAATTTTAAATAGAACAGTTCGGTTCTGTTAGTCCATGGATTACGATTCGCTTCTATTACAAACAATAACTACTACAAGTCTCTCGTTTATACGACGTATTTAACAAGTAAACAAACAAGCAGAACAACATAATTAGTTTTTGGATATTTGGCTATCTAATCAGACTGGTCTGTGTACTACACTCATTTAACACCAGATTCATAAGCCTTGCCCACTTGTGATTTCACAAGTCGAGCTTGGCGTTCTTACTCACACTGTGTAAAATACTGCAGTGAGACCAAGAAATAGATGGAACTGAGTGCGAGTCATGATCAAATTCTTTTCTTGGCAGCCCGAGAGCACAAGCATCGTTTCTTTATCATCTCTAACTTATTAGGAGCCGAGCTGCCAGAAAAACATGACAGTGTATTTCTGTCTGCAGTGGACAGACTCTGAATTCATTATTCCTATGGTGGCGTGCAACAAGAAGCAGTGGGAAGAGGGGACGAGATCATTAGCTTAGCATCCATCTGCTGGCTAACGGTGCATGCAGTTTCACCGAACTAGGAGCTTACACCAAGGGAACAGCTGTCTCTGGCAGCTGCCCTCCAGAGGCACCATGCTGAGCTTGCAGTATCTCAAAACAGCCTCTGTGGTTCAGGAGAAGAAGGCCGTCTGAGAAATCAATGCTGCCCTTCAACAAAAATATAGTGGTTTTTCTCAGATAAAGCTGAGAATCTAAAAGTTAAGTGTGGAAAATGCCTTTACAATTACAACAGTGTGTATGCAATTTACAAAAATCTCCACTCGGTAGCAAGACCACGGTACCAAGTAAGCTACATAGC
>JAMQGT020007909.1:0-100328 GCA_024447675.2 Pterophyllum scalare
GTGGCTCTTTCAGGCTGACTCCTGTTTCTCCTTTTGTATCTCTGCTCTGTCTCTGAGAGCGCAATTCTTAGCTTACAAGAATCGAAGTCTTGTTCTTCTTTTCTTTCTTTTCCTCTTTATTTATTTATTAATTTTCTTTTTTGTCTCTTTGATGCTGGCTGCCAAACTCGGAGCCGAAAGCGCCATTTCTGCTCCAACAAAACCTTGCAGTGACGTCAGTGCCAAGCGCCCGCCGTAGCACGCCGATGCACGCCCTCCCTTCTTCTTGCTCTAGCTTCCTGGTGCGGTAAACAACGCCAAGCACAATGGTTCGGCTCCACGTGACAGCCCATTCCGAGTGGCCGTTCGGTTTGTTTGGTGATGAGCTTTTAATTAGCCTTTGGAGCGGCCTGGACACACGCCGGCTCATCTAGCCGGAAACGAATGTTTTCAATGACGGTTTTGAATACACAGAGTCAGAGAGAAGCAGGGAGCGCCTGCACCTCTCCTGAGACTGGGTTTATTTCGAGATGACAAACGAAAGTTTTGAAACACAGCACAGAGCAGCCTTTGCAGCTTTCTATCCTGGTTTCTCTTGCAAAGTATTTCAAAAAAATCATTTCCACATAAAATCAGTGCTTTTGTCTTTACATCTTTTTTTTTGTAAAGAGACTAAAACTCACTCTAAATGTTGTTAATGTGCTTTAATAGTTGGACTTCCTTTCTCTTCTTCAATTTTTGAAAAATCACTTGCTATATTTGACCTTCCACAGTCCAGATCTTTATTTCCAGAGGAACTAAACTTTTATATTATCACTGCACTTCTTCAGGGAGGGGTAGTCATCTGCCGCCACCGGTTGGAGAGGGAGACAGGACAAAAGACACACTGTCTGTGGGGCAGAGCGCAAGAACTTCAGTTTTATCCGAATTTAGAAACAGGAAATTAGAGGTCATCCAGGCCTTTATGCTGTTAAGACATTCCTGCAGTTTAACTCATTGATGTGTGTCATCTGGCTTCATGGATAGATAAAGCTGGGTATCATCTGCATAACAATGAAAAATTATGAAATGCTTTCTAATAATGCTGCCTAAGGGAAGAATGTATAGTGTAAATAGAATTGGTCCTAGCACAGAACCCTGTGGAACTCCATAATTAACCTTAGTGTGTGAAGAAAACTCCCCATTTATTTGAACACATTGGAGCCTCTTAGATAAATGTGATTCAAACCACTGCAGTGCAGTACCTTTAATATCTATGGCATGCTCTAATCTCTGTAATAAAATGTTATGGTCAAGCGCAGAGATGAGTCCACTGTCAGAGGCCATAAGATGATCATTTGTAACCTTCACTAATCCCGTTTCTGTACTGTGATGAATTCTGAAATCTGACTGAAACTCCTCAGAATAAACCGTTCCTCTGCAGATGATCAGTTAGCTAACTACTCTTTCAAGAATTTTTTGTTAGATAAAATGGCAAATGCCATTTTAATGTAGCGTATTAAAATGGCATTTGCTGTTGCACTGTTTCAGTGAGCTTGTGCAGCAATAATTATTTCCATCTGGAGTTGCATTAACTTTTCACCAAGATCTCGTATCGATGATGGTTTGAACTCTGCAGTGGCTCACGCTCCCTGTTTGAGCCCAATGAATCCTGGTATTGTCATCTGGGAATATGTCCATGGCATCATTTAGTGGATTGAGGCACTCATCTGACCTCCTTTTTTTTTTTTTTTTTTTAAGGTTGAAGCAACCCCAGATCATAACACTGCCCCCCACAGGCTTGTATTGTAGGCACATGGCACGATGGGTGCATCACTTCATCTGTGTCTCTCCTTACCCTCTTGCACCCATCACTGTGGAGCAGGGTAAATCTGGATTCATCAAACCTTCTTCGATTCCTCCATATTCCAATGTTTTTGCTGCCGAGCAGACTGAAGCCTTTCTTCCCCGTTAACCTCTCTGATAAGCAGTTTTCTTGAGGCTGTGCAGCCGTTTAGTCTTAGTCCCTTGAGTTCTCTTCACATCGCGGCTGTGGAAATGCTTTTTCTTATTCCATGAAAAGCTTAAGTGATCATCATGATCATTTTCCCCCCACATTTCTTTCTCGAAGATGATGGTCTTTCTTCATTCACCTTCCAGGTTTTAATAAACCCAGTTTTAGTAGTTTCAGCTATCTCCTTAGCGGTTTTCTTTGGTTGATGCAGGCAGTAATTAGAATCTTCTGAAATGGAGGCACATCTTTCCACGACCACGATGTGCCTTCAGACACGGTTGTTTAAGAAATGAGAATCTGATCACTGCATCAGCTGGGGTTAAAAAGCCTGTTGCCAGCTGAACCATATTAATTCCTGCGGTAATTACAGTGGAAGGCTCTTACCTATTTGCTTAGTTAAATCCAAGCCAGGCAGTGTAATGTAGTCACTCAAGGATTCAATGTAACCAGTTAAACCATCAAAAAACTACTTAAAATATTACTACCAAATAAATCTAACAATGCTGCTTATTTATATTGACGGTTCATTCCTTTGAAATTATTTGATGAGTGATACATCTCTGTCTCGTGTGTTTTTCATCTCTCCTCCTCACTGTGGCTGCACTAAAGGTGACCTTGTGTGAAGGTAAAGCATTAGAGTCTGAAACTAATGCGCGACTGTGACAGTTATCCCTTTAAATGTGCAAGACATAAATCTAAAACTCATTCAGCAGACACGGAAAATGCTTTTATTTCCCATTTCTCCCTTCTGATTAAATTCCTTTTCTCTGATATGCAATTGAGGAGGGGAAAGCTGTCTGATTACTCAGCTTTCTGTCTTCAGTGATGAAGAGTGACTTATTACTATCCTGAAAAGCAGCATTTCTAGTCCATTGGGCCTCCGCCTTAAAGGAACAATTCACTCGAAAATCAGATGCCAGGTTTTTTTTTTTTTGCTTTTTTTCCCCCACTTTTTATCTCAACTGCTCACAAGATTTTTAAAGAACTGGACGATTTCTGGAAAGAGATCTCAACCAATGGTATACTTTGCTCTCATTGGCAGTTGCTTCCCTTTGATAGCTGTAAAAGGGGGCACCTGTGGCTGAGGTTGGAGAGCAGGTTGGAGAGCAGGTTGTCTAGCATTTGGGAAGTTGCTAAATCCATCCCCCAGCTGTTCCCTTTAACAGGCTGAAGTATCTTTGGGCAAGATGCTAAACTCAGAGCTGCCCCCGCTGCATCCATCAGAGTGTGTGAGCGAATGTTAAAGTGCTTAAGCATACATGAATTAGGTGAATTTGGTCTCTGGTGATCACGCCGCTGCTAGTTGCATCCTCTGTGGACGGCCCTTTAGAGTAAAGAAAAAACAAACATCCATTTTCTGCCACTTATCCAGCTTGTGCATCCAGTAAGGATGCCTTCTGGGCACCTCCCCTTGGAGGTTTTCTGGGTGCACCTGATTGGGAAGAATTCCCTCGGGTAGACCCACAACCCGCTAGCAAGATTATATAATTCATGTGGCCTGGAAATACCTCTGGATTCCCCAGGAGGAACTGCAAAGTGTTGGTGGGAGAAGGATATCTGAAATACCGCAGATCATAACCTGATTTTAGAAAAGAGCAAGAAATGGGATTGATGGGTTAATGGATGTTATGTAGAAGTTTCTGTACATCTGCTTCTTCCACTTGTATGCAGCTGCATGCCAAAGTGTTTGAGACAACATTGTGAAGGCAGATGCTTTAGTGTTTCTCACAACACAATAAAAAAAAAAGCTCCAGGAAAATGTGAGTAACACTGTAACAGGTGGCTTATTTTAAAAAGTTACTAAATAACTGATTATTTGAATTGCAAAACTAATGCTGTGTGATACTTACCCCTTACCCCAATGATATCACTGTGGACTGACACAGTGGAGTCCACTTCTACATCCTTCTCTCCTCCTCCTCCTTTCAGCTGCTCCCTTTAGTGTAGTGATGTGACAGTGGATCGTCTGTCTCCATCCAATCCTCTCTCTAGCATTCCTCCTCTTTCACACCAACCCCTCTGCATATCCTCCTTCACTACATCCATGAATCTTTTCTGTGGTCTTTCCACTTCTCCTCCTTCCTGGCAGCTCCGTCTTCAACATCCTTTGTTCAGTATAGCCCCTATCCCTCCTCTGCACATGTCCAAACCATCTCAGCCTTGGGTCTGTAACTTTGTCTCCAGACGTGCTCAACCTGAGCTGTCCCTCTGATGTGCTCATTTCTAATCTAGTCCATCCTGGTCACTCACTCACTAAATCTTAACATTTTCAGCTCTGCCACCTCCAGCTCCTCCTGTCCGAGCCACCGACTCCAAACCATACATCATAAAACCCCTGACACTCAACTCCACCCTGCCTGCACTCTTTTTTCCCCTATCTTGTGAACTGTCTGTAGCTTTGGATGGTTGACCCCAGGTATTTAAATTCACTTACCTTCACTGCAATTGCTCCCTGTTACACCTGTCTCCCTCTCATTCACCCCGTGTGTATTCTGAATTCCTTCTACTGACTTTCATTCCTCTTCTCTCCTACATCCATGAAATGGGAACTTAAACGAAATGCAACAAAACCATGCTCTTTAAACCTCAAGCACAGGACTTTGACGTGTAAATGAACATCTGTTACGTTCAAGGGGTACATTTGCAGTACACTGGTGTTTAAGATCTGGAGTTTGTGGCAAAATCCTGGCAAAAGTGTGCAGGTGAGCAATTTTATTTTTTTATTTTTTTAAATTAGGGGTAGTGCTGAGGTAAAAAAGAAACTTGATGTTCAGATTGTGCGTTATGGTCTAAAAATGAAAGCAGTTGATGAAGAGGACAAACATGAATTCTCTTTGGCAACAACATTTGTATAATTAGTCTGACTGCTGCTGTTCCTGGCTCCTGCTCTTCAGGTTTGTCACCTGGGAGGGATCCAGCACCTGGTGGACCTCCTGGATCATAAGGTGGCCGAGGTTCAGAAGAGCGCCTGCGGGGCCCTGAGGAACCTGGTGTATGGCAAGGCCACCGACGACAACAAGGTGACACTGAGGAACTGCGGCGGCGTGCCTGCCCTGCTCCGCCTCTTCAGGAAAACGACTGACAATGAAGTCCGTGAACTGGTCACCGGTATGTCCAGTCAGCTTTGGCTAAAAGTGTTCTGTAGAGCTTTCTGATTGGCTGCTTCTCAAAAAACAAACAAACATAAGGTTCAAATTGCAGGTGGGCGGGGCTTCTGCGATTGAGATGACCATATTAAGCCTTTCCTCTCTCACTGATGTCATACGGAGCCAAGAGTAGAAAGAACTGTGTGAAGCCTGAACTTTTGACACATTGTCAGAATTGGGGTTGAAGTGCTAAGTGGTGATACTGTGTAAAATGTAAATAAAAACAGAACGCAATGATCTGTAGGTGTCATAAACCCATATTTTATTTGCAATAGATCACAGAAAAGATATCAACTATTTAAACTGGCACATTTTACCGTTTCATGAAAAATACTGGCTCGTTTTGAATTTGATGGCAGCTGCACATCTCTAAAATGGGACGGCAGAAGGGTGACAAAAAGCTGGAAATGTGTTTAAGTACTCTGCTCTCATCGTCTGAAACTTTGGCCACATTTAATATGAATGTCCACCATTAGAGTACATGCATGACAGGCAATGAGGAGTTGGAGCATTGCTGTTTTGAGGCGTTTAAACCCCAACTGTCCTTTATTAACATTGGACTAAATGGAAACCAGAAAGGCAGAAATGCGTGTTAACTTAGTCCTTAAAGGAGACATATCATGCAAAATCCAAATTTTTAGCCCTTAAATACATTTTGTTGTGTACTTTGAGTGTGTAGGAGTGCAGGAGACCTTAGATGCATTGTGTCCCGGTGCTGCGTGTATATATATATATATATATATATCTTTATATTCTTTTTTTTTATTTGCTGTGGAACTGCTAAAAAAGGGCATGGACTTCTGGCTAACCAAGCTCATAAATCCGCCTTTTTTTTTTGTTGCAGCGATTTTGTAGTCCAGTTTAGTTATGCCAAAGTTGCACGTAGATAAGTCCAAATGTTCGGTTGTTGGGTGTGGTAACCCACACGATTCGTTACATCACCCCATGGCATCAGAGCCTCTTCGAAGTGCCTGGTTAATTTTAGATTTCTGGGAAATGTACTCGCATCAGTGGGGAAAGTCGTCTGTGTTTGCACGAAGCACTTCAAGGACGAGTGTAAAGAGGGATTATACTGTAGGGCTGGATGGATAACTCTTCTGTTGTTGACATTTTTAATACACTTGTGAATAAAAGGTTTCTCTGCCGGTAGCTAATCGTATTGCTGCCATCAAACTACAAAAATGGCAGAACAGGGTGGAGTTGACCGCTATGCGACCTGGAGGGGGGGGGCGGGGCGTGAAATGTCTCATTTACATTTAAAGAGACTGCACCAAAACAAGCTGCTCTAAGACGCACGTCAAAAGAGGAGTAAAAGAGGGGTCTGTGGAGCTACAATAACGAGGAATTCAGACCAAAGCACTGCAGTTCTACTTTATATAGACCACAAGTGAATGATTTACATATGAAAAGGACAGATTTAAAAGTATGATATGTGCCCTTTAATGTCTAATGCTGCTCAGAAACTACATCGGGTACCTTTAATTTGGTCTGGACTGATTTTGTTCAGTCTGGTGTGGTGACGCAGTGAAATGAGGTAAAAGCAGCATCCACACTGACAAAAAAAAAAACGTCTCCGAATGTTAGTCTGACACACCGAAGTCTGTGATGTGTGCGTGTGGGTGTTTGCCTGCCAGTGCGGTCCGTTGGCTCCCTGGTCGGTTGGCCAGCCGACTGGCCGCCTCGCTGGCTGAGCGTCGGTCTGTGGCGCCGTCTGACTGCCTGGCAGTGCTTTTAATCTGTGTATCGGCTGTTCCGTGGGAGGTGAGAGCGGCAGCGGCTTAAACACTCGGTGAACAGTGTTGACTGAACAGATCTCGGCACAGTCCTCGGGACAGATGCTAAGATAATGTGCTTTGGAAACAGGATGCCGCCGACAACTCTGCAGCCACACCACACATACTGTTTGAAAGCAGCAGATAAGAAGCTGCTAGACACACTCCAGAAAGCACAGAGGAGACTCTTCAGTCTGATGAAATGCTTTAGAAATGTTCTATTTTTAAAGCCCGGGTTGGACTCGGATTATTGAAGGTGCATTTTGTTCTTTTGTGGCTGCTAAAATCTGATCTTCCACATCCCAAGGCAAATTACGTTGCCTTCTGTTTAGAATATAGCTGCATTTAAAAAAAATGCAACACTTGTTTTTACTGAGAGAAACTTTTTTTTCCCAATATTGCTCCTTTATGCTTTGAAATAAACTGACAACATAAAGGTTTTTACTTGGCAGCCTTGTTGTTAATTCTACTTGGACATAACACATGTGGTTAAATCATATCCAGTATTTTTCAGTTCAGATCCAGTCCTGGTGGGGGCTCGGACTATGCCAGGGCTGCCCTTTGTTCATAATTTTGGTCTCAGGATCTTGTCTCTGCTTTTTTTTTTTTTCACTCCATCCAGCGTGACCTCCAGCTCGCACTGGAGTCATTAGTAAGTCCTCCAAGTCTGAGGTCATGGATCTCAGCCAGAAAAGAGCAAAGTGCCCACTCCAGGCTGGGTATGAGTTGCTTCCCCAAGTGGGAGGAGTTTAAGTATCATGAGGTTTGAGGGGAGGAGGGAGCAGTAGTATCGACAGGGATTCAATAGGTGCCGCTTTGGCAGTAATGCTGCACCGGTCTGTCGTAGAGAAGAGCCGAGCGTCAAACAAAGCTGTTGTGTTTCCGGTCGATCTACGTTCATATCCTCTCCTGTGGTCACGAGTTCTGGGTAGCGAGTTGAAAGAGAATGAGATCACAGACACAAGTGCTGGAAACGGACTTCCCCCAAGGCTGTCTGGGCTGCCCCTTAGAGATAGGCTGAGGAGCTCAGAGTAGAGCCACTACTCCACATCTAATGGAGCCAGTTGAGGTGGTTTTAGCATCTGACTTGGACAGCTCCTCAGCACCTCCTGGGTGAAGTGTTTTGGGCATGTGCAATTGGGAGGATGAGCTAGGGAAGATGCAGGACCACATCGCTTGTCTGGCTTGAGAACACCTTGATGTCTTCTCAGAAGAGCTGGAGGCATTGGCCAGGGAGAAGGAGATCTGGGCATCAATGCTTAGACTGCAGCCTCCACAACCCTGAACCTGGATAAGCAGCGATGGAAGCAATACGTAACTAAGCCAAGTACATGGATTCTAAAGCCACGTATTGCTTCCATCGCTGCTTATCCAGGTTCGGGTTGTGGAGGCTGCAGTCTAAGCATTAATGCCCAGATCTCCTTCTCCCTGGCCAATGCCTCCAGCTCTTCTGAGAAGACATCAAGGTGTTCTCAAGCCAGACAAGCGATGTGGTCCTGCATCTTCCCTAGCTCTCCTCCCAATTGCACATGCCCAAAACACTTCACCCAGGAGGTGCTGAGGAGCTGTCCAAGTCAGATGCTAAAACCACCTCAACTGGCTCCATTAGATGTGGAGTAGTGGCTCTACTCTGAGCTCCTCAGCCTATCTCTAAGGGGCAGCCCAGACAGCCTTGGGGGGAAGTTCATTTCCAGCACTTGTGTCTGTGATCTCATTCTTTCACTCGCTACCCAGAACTCGTGACCACAGGAGAGGATATGAACGTAGATCGACCGGAAACACAACAGCTTTGTTTGACGCTCAGCTCTCTCTACGACAGACCGGTGCAGCATTACTGCCAAAGCGGCACCTATTGATCTGTCAATCTACTGCTCCCTCCTCCCCTCAAACCTCATGATACTTAAACTCCTCCACTTGGGGAAGCAACTCATACCCAGCCTGGAGTGGGCACTTTGCTCTTTTCTGGCTGAGATCCATGACCTCAGACTTGGAGGACTTACTAGATGACTCCAGTGCGAGCTGGAGGTCACGCTGGATGGAGTGAAAAAAAAAAAGCAGAGACAAGATCCTGAGACCAAAATTATGAACAAAGGGCAGCCCTGGCATAGTCCAGCCCCCACCAGGACTGGATCTGAACTGAAAAATACTGGATATGATTTAACCACATGTGTTATGTCCAAGTAGAATTAACAACAAGGCTGCCAAGTAAAAACCTTTATGTTGTCAGTTTATTTCAAAGCATAAAGGAGCAATATTGGGAAAAAAAAGTTTCTCTCAGTAAAAACAAGTGTTGCATTTTTTTTAAATGCAGCTATATTCTAAACAGAAGGCAACGTAATTTGCCTTGGGATGTGGAAGATCAGATTTTAGCAGCCACAAAAGAACAAAATGCACCTTCAATAATCCGAGTCCCAACCCGGGCTTTAAAAATAGAACATTTCTAAAGCATTTCATCAGACTGAAGAGTCTCCTCTGTGCTTTCTGGAGTGTGTCTAGCAGCTTCTTATCTGCTGCTTTCAAACAGTATGTGTGGTGTGGCTGCAGAGTTGTCGGCGGCATCCTGTTTCCAAAGCACATTATCTTAGCATCTGTCCCGAGGACTGTGCCGAGATCTGTTCAGTCAACACTGTTCACCGAGTGTTTAAGCCGCTGCCGCTCTCACCTCCCACGGAACAGCCGATACACAGATTAAAAGCACTGCCAGGCAGTCAGACGGCGCCACAGACCGACGCTCAGCCAGCGAGGCGGCCAGTCGGCTGGCCAACCGACCAGGGAGCCAACGGACCGCACTGGCAGGCAAACACCCACACGCACACATCACAGACTTCGGTGTGTCAGACTAACATTCGGAGACGTTTTTTTTTTGTCAGTGTGGATGCTGCTTTTTACCTCATTTCACTGCGTCACCACACCAGACTGAACAAAATCAGTCCAGACCAAATTAAAGGTACCCGATGTAGTTTCTGAGCAGCATTAGACATTAAAGGGCACATATCATACTTTTAAATCTGTCCTTTTCATATGTAAATCATTCACTTGTGGTCTATATAAAGTAGAACTGCAGTGCTTTGGTCTGAATTCCTCGTTATTGTAGCTCCACAGACCCCTCTTTTACTCCTCTTTTGACGTGCGTCTTAGAGCAGCTTGTTTTGGTGCGGTCTCTTTAAATGTAAATGAGACATTTCACACCCCGCCCCCCCTCCAGGTCGCATAGCGGTCAACTCCACCCTGTTCTGCCATTTTTGTAGTTTGATGGCAGCAATACGATTAGCTACCGGCAGAGAAACCTTTTATTCACAAGTGTATTAAAAATGTCAACAACAGAAGAGTTATCCATCCAGCCCTACAGTATAATCCCTCTTTACACTCGTCCTTGAAGTGCTTCGTGCAAACACAGACGACTTTCCCCACTGATGCGAGTACATTTCCCAGAAATCTAAAATTAACCAGGCACTTCGAAGAGGCTCTGATGCCATGGGGTGATGTAACGAATCGTGTGGGTTACCACACCCAACAACCGAACATTTGGACTTATCTACGTGCAACTTTGGCATAACTAAACTGGACTACAAAATCGCTGCAACAAAAAAAAAAAGGCGGATTTATGAGCTTTGGTTAGCCAGAAGTCCATGCCCTTTTTTAGCAGTTCCACAGCAAATAAAAAAAAAGAATATAAAGATATATATATATATATATATATACACGCAGCACCGGGACACAATGCATCTAAGGTTCCTGCACTCCTACACACTCAAAGTACACAACAAAATGTATTTAAGGGCTAAAAATTTGGATTTTGCATGATATGTCTCCTTTAAGGACTAAGTTAACACGCATTTCTGCCTTTCTGGTTTCCATTTAGTCCAATGTTAATAAAGGACAGTTGGGGTTTAAACGCCTCAAAACAGCAATGCTCCAACTCCTCATTGCCTGTCATGCATGTACTCTAATGGTGGACATTCATATTAAATGTGGCCAAAGTTTCAGACGATGAGAGCACGAGTACTTAAACACATTTCCAGCTTTTTGTCACCCTTCTGCCGTCCCATTTTAGAGATGTGCAGCTGCCATCAAATTCAAAACGAGCCAGTATTTTTCATGAAACGGTAAAATGTGCCAGTTTAAATAGTTGATATCTTTTCTGTGATCTATTGCAAATAAAATATGGGTTTATGACACCTACAAATCTTTGCGTTCTGTTTTTATTTACATTTTACACAGTATCACCACTTAGCACTTCAACCCCAATTCTGACAATGTGTCAAAAGTTCAGGCTTCACACAGTTCTTTCTACTCTTGGCTCCGTATGACATCAGTGAGAGAGGAAAGGCTTAATATGGTCATCTCAATAGCAGAAGCCCCGCCCATCTGCAATTTGAACCTTATGTTTGTTTGTTTTTTGAGAAGCAGCCAATCAGAAAGCTCTACAGAACACTTTTAGCCAAAGCTGACTGGACATACCGGTGACCAGTTCACGGACTTCATTGTCAGTCGTTTTCCTGAAGAGGCGGAGCAGGGCAGGCACGCCGCCGCAGTTCCTCAGTGTCACCTTGTTGTCGTCGGTGGCCTTGCCATACACCAGGTTTCTCAGGGCCCCGCAGGCGCTCTTCTGAACCTCGGCCACCTTATGATCCAGGAGGTCCACCAGGTGCTGGATCCCTCCCAGGTGACAAACCTGAAGAGCAGGAGCCAGGAACAGCGGCAGTCAGACTAATTATACAAATGTTGTTGCCAAAGAGAATTCATGTTTGTCCTCTTCATCAACTGCTTTCATTTTTAGACCATAACGCACACTCTAAACATCAAGTTTCTTTTTTACCTCAGCACTACCCCTAAGTTAAAAAAATAAAAAAATAAAATTGCTACCTGCACACTTTTGCCAGGATTTTGCCACAAACTCCAGATCTTAAACTCCAGTGTACTGCAAATGTACCCCTTGAACGTAACAGATGTTCATTTACACGTCAAAGTCCTGTGCTTGAGGTTTAAAGAGCATGGTTTTGTTGCATTTCGTTTAAGTTCTCATTTCATGGATGTAGGAGAGAAGAGGAATGAAAGTCAGTAGAAGGAATTCAGAATACATACGGGGTGAATGAGAGGGAGACAGGTGTAACAGGGAGCAATTGCAGTGAAGGTAAGTGAATTTAAATACCTGGGGTCAACCATCCAAAGCTACAGACAGTTCACAAGATAGGGGAAAAAAAGAGTGTATGCAGGGTGGAGTTGAGTGTCAGGGGTTTTATGATGTATGGTTTGGAGTCGGTGGCTCGGACAGGAGGAGCTGGAGGTGGCAGAGCTGAAAATGTTAAGATTTAGTGAGTGAGTGACCAGGATGGACTAGATTAGAAATGAGCACATCAGAGGGACAGCTCAGGTTGAGCAGTCTGGAGACAAAGTTACAGACCCAAGGCTGAGATGGTTTGGACATGTGCAGAGGAGGGATAGGGGCTATACTGAACAAAGGATGTTGAAGACGGAGCTGCCAGGAAGGAGGAGAAGTGGAAAAACCACAGAAAAGATTCATGGATGTAGTGAAGGAGGATATGCAGAGGGGTTGGTGTGAAAGAGGAGGATGCTAAGAGAGGATTGGATGGAGACAGACGATCCACTGTCACATCACTACACTAAAGGGAGCAGCTGAAAGGAGGAGGAGGAGAGAAGGATGTAGAAGTGGACTCCACTGTGTCAGTCCACAGTGATATCATTGAGGTAAGGGGTAAGTATCACACAGCATTAGTTTTGCAATTCAAATAATCAGTTATTTAGTAACTTTTTAAAATAAGCCACCTGTTACAGTGTTACTCACATTTTCCTGGAGCTTTTTTTTTATTGTGTTGTGAGAAACAGTAAAGCATCTGCCTTCACAATGTTGTCTCAAACACTTTGGCATGCAGCTGCATACAAGTGGAAGAAGCAGATGTACAGAAACTTCTACATAACATCCATTAACCCATCAATCCCATTTCTTGCTCTTTTCGAAAATCAGGTTATAATCTGCGGTATTTCAGATATCCTTCTCCCACCAACACTTTGCAGTTCCTCCTGGGGAATCCAGAGGTATTTCCAGGCCAGATGAATTATATAATCTTGCTAGCGGGTTGTGGGTCTACCCGAGGGGATTCTTCCCAATCAGGTGCACCCAGAAAACCTCCAAGGGGAGGTGCCCAGAAGGCATCCTTACTGGATGCACAAGCTGAATAAGTGGCAGAAAATGGATGTTTGTTTTTTCTTTACTCTAAAGGGCCGTCCACAGAGGATGCAACTAGCAGCGGCGTGATCAGCCAGAGACCAAATTCACCTAATTCATGTATGCTTAAGCACTTTAACATTCGCTCACACACTCTGATGGATGCAGCGGGGGCAGCTCTGAGTTTAGCATCTTGCCCAAAGATACTTCAGCCTGTTAAAGGGAACAGCTGGGGGATGGATTTAGCAACTTCCCAAATGCTAGACAACCTGCTCTCCAACCTGCTCTCCAACCTCAGCCACAGGTGCCCCCTTTTACAGCTTCAAAGGGAAGCAACTGCCAATGAGAGCAAAGTATACCATTGGTTGAGATCTCTTTCCAGAAATCGTCCAGTTCTTTAAAAATCTTGTGAGCAGTTGAGATCAAAGAGTGGGGGAAAAAAAGCAAAAAAAAAAAACCTGGCATCTGATTTTCGAGTGAATTGTTCCTTTAAGGTGGAGGCCCAATGGACTAGAAATGCTGCTTTCAGGATAGTAATAAGTCACTCTTCATCACTGAAGACAGAAAGCTGAGTAATCAGACAGCTTTCCCCTCCTCAATTGCATATACAAGAAAAGGAATTTAATCAGAAGGGGAAATGGGAAATAGAAAGCATTTTCCGTGTGTGCTGAATGAGTTTTAGATTTATGTCTTGCACATTTAAAGGGATAACTGTCACAGTCGCACATTAGTTTCAGACTCTAATGCTTTACCTTCACACAAGGTCACCTTTAGTGCAGCCACAGTGAGGAGGAGAGATGAAAAACACACGAGACAGAGATGTATCACTCAAATAATTTCAAAGGAATGAACCGTCAATATAAATAAGCAGCATTGTTAGATTTATTTGGTAGTAATATTTTAAGTAGTTTTTTGATGGTTTAACTGGTTACATTGAATCCTTCAGTGACTACATTACACTGCCTGGCTTGGATTTAACTAAGCAAATAGGTAAGAGCCTTCCACTGTAATTACCGCAGGAATTAATATGGTTCAGCTGGCAACAGGCTTTTTAACCCCAGCTGATGCAGTGATCAGATTCTCATTTCTTAAACAACCGTGTCTGAAGGCACATCGTGGTCGTGGAAAAGATGTGCCTCCATTTCAGAAGATTCTAATTACTGCCTGCATCAACCAAAGAAAACCGCTAAGGAGATAGCTGAAACTACTAAAACTGGGTTTATTAAAACCTGGAAGGTGAATGAAGAAAGACCATCATCTTCGAGAAAGAAATGTGGGGGGAAAATGATCATGATGATCACTTAAGCTTTTCATGGAATAAGAAAAAGCATTTCCACAGCCGCGATGTGAAGAGAACTCAAGGGACTAAGACTAAACGGCTGCACAGCCTCAAGAAAACTGCTTATCAGAGAGGTTAACGGAGGAAAAAAGGCTTCAGTCTGCTCGGCAGCAAAAACATTGGAATATGGAGGAATAGAAGAAGGTTTGATGAATCCAGATTTACCCTGCTCCACAGTGATGGGTGCAAGAGGGTAAGGAGAGACACAGATGAAGTGATGCACCCATCGTGCCATGTGCCTACAATACAAGCCTGTGGGGGGCAGTGTTATGATCTGGGGTTGCTTCAACCTTAAAAAAAAAAAAAAAAAAAAAAAAGGAGGTCAGATGAGTGCCTCAATCCACTAAATGATGCCATGGACATATTCCCAGATGACAATACCAGGATTCATTGGGCTCAAACAGGGAGCGTGAGCCACTGCAGAGTTCAAACCATCATCGATACGAGATCTTGGTGAAAAGTTAATGCAACTCCAGATGGAAATAATTATTGCTGCACAAGCTCACTGAAACAGTGCAACAGCAAATGCCATTTTAATACGCTACATTAAAATGGCATTTGCCATTTTATCTAACAAAAAATTCTTGAAAGAGTAGTTAGCTAACTGATCATCTGCAGAGGAACGGTTTATTTGAGGAGTTTCAGTCAGATTTCAGAATTCATCACAGTACAGAAACGGGATTAGTGAAGGTTACAAATGATCATCTTACGGCCTCTGACAGTGGACTCATCTCTGCGCTTGACCATAACATTTTATTACAGAGATTAGAGCATGCCATAGATATTAAAGGTACTGCACTGCAGTGGTTTGAATCACATTTATCTAAGAGGCTCCAATGTGTTCAAATAAATGGGGAGTTTTCTTCACACACTAAGGTTAATTATGGAGTTCCACAGGGTTCTGTGCTAGGACCAATTCTATTTACACTATACATTCTTCCCTTAGGCAGCATTATTAGAAAGCATTTCATAATTTTTCATTGTTATGCAGATGATACCCAGCTTTATCTATCCATGAAGCCAGATGACACACATCAATGAGTTAAACTGCAGGAATGTCTTAACAGCATAAAGGCCTGGATGACCTCTAATTTCCTGTTTCTAAATTCGGATAAAACTGAAGTTCTTGCGCTCTGCCCCACAGACAGTGTGTCTTTTGTCCTGTCTCCCTCTCCAACCGGTGGCGGCAGATGACTACCCCTCCCTGAAGAAGTGCAGTGATAATATAAAAGTTTAGTTCCTCTGGAAATAAAGATCTGGACTGTGGAAGGTCAAATATAGCAAGTGATTTTTCAAAAATTGAAGAAGAGAAAGGAAGTCCAACTATTAAAGCACATTAACAACATTTAGAGTGAGTTTTAGTCTCTTTACAAAAAAAAAGATGTAAAGACAAAGCACTGATTTTATGTGGAAATGATTTTTTTGAAATACTTTGGAAGGAAACCAGGATAGAAAGCTGCAAAAGCTTCTCTGTGCTGTGTTCAAAACTTTCTTTTGTCATCTCGAAATAAACCCAGTCTCAGGAGAGGTGCAGGCGCTCCCTGCTTCTCTCTGACTCTGTGTTCAAACCGTCATTGAAAACATTCGTTTCCGGCTAAATGAGCCGGCGTGTGTCCAGGCCGCTCCAAAGGCTAATTAAAAGCTCATCACCAAACAAACCGAACGGCACTAAAATGGCTGTCACGTGGAGCCGAACCATTGTGTTGGCGTTATTTACCGCACGGGAAGCGGAGCAAAAAGAGGGAGGGCGTGCATCGGCGTGCTGGCACATTTGGCACTGACGTCACTCAAAGTTTTGTTGGAGCAGATGGCGCTTTGGCTTCGAGTTTGGCAGCCAGCATCAAAGAACAAAAAAAAATTTAATAAATAAATAAAGAGGAAAAGAAAGAAAGAAGAACAAGACTTTGATTCTTGTAAGCTAAGAATACACTCTCAGAGACAAAGCAGAGATACAAAAGGAGAAACAGGAGTCAGCCTAAAAGAGCCACTGAAGGTGTTCTCAGATGCTTCAGACAAAGGGAAACACAAAAATATTTTTAAGTGGTTTAATTTGCTTAATTTTCATCTTTACTTCATAATTTTTTCATGATGTTTATAATTTGTTATTTATTTATTCAAAGGTCTGTGTGTCAGTTTTTTGGGTTTTTGCAGACGTCTGATTCTTGGTTGCCTGATGCAGAATACACAAATTACATTATATATATATATATATATATGGCATCTTCTATATAAAATAGGGCAGGAAGGCAGGCCCATTTGGCTCATTCAGGTTGAGGCCTGGCCACCAGGCACTTGCCGATGAGCTCCTCCCTGGGCCTGGCTCTAGGGTGGTTCTAGTGTTGTACAGTATATGTTATAGATAGATGGATATTGTGCTTCATCTGGCCTCTGTCACAGAACCAGTTTGCCTTGGGAGACCCTAAGAGACATAAATAGCCACATCAACATTCAGTACAGTGAAAAAGTATTTGCCCCCTAATCAAAGTCCAGACTTAAATCAGATTGAGATACTTTGACCTTAAACAGACTGTTCAGGCTAAAAAAAAAAAAAAAAACCTCCCATGTGGCAGAATTAAAACAATTCTGCAAAGAAGAGTGGGGCAAAGATTCCTCCACAGAAATGGGAAAGACTCGTTGTCATATGTCACAAACACTTGATTGCAGTTCTTGCTGCCAGTTATTAGGTTGAGGGTGCAATTACTTTTCACACAAGGCCGGGTGGGTTTGGATACCTTGTTTCCCCCTAATAAATGAAATAATCATTTGAAAACTGCATTTTTGTATTTACACGAGTTATCTTTGTCTAATATTAAAATCTGTTTGATGAGCTGAAACACGTAAGTGTGACAAACATGCAAAAAAAATGAAGAAATCAGGAAGGGGGTATATACTTTTTCACAGCACTGTATCTCCTGGGATCACTCAAACTTCATGAGGATGAGGTCACGGAGTAACCAGATGTTTTCTGGTAAAAGCTCCTCCTTCATGAAGGTGCCCCCTGACTGCAGCCTTTGTCAGTCATACTCCCACCTGCTCGATGACTTCTTTATTTGGCGTGATGCATCGCTTACAGTCCAATGCAATTCGCAGCATGCTTTGAAACCCTCCCGACAAACCACACTCTGGATACCACAATCCCAGCACTTTTTGAGACATTTGGCACTCAGTCATGTACAGATGTCAGTCTCACTAAACATACACGAATGCCTCCTCGTGCTGGTTCTGTTGGACTAAAATTAAAGAGATTTCAGGTTATTTTTAGTTACGTTGCTTTAGTTTTGTAAATCCACATTATAATAACCTCGGTAGGTGTGATAAAAGGTGTCGGTCACTGGCACATACAGAGGAAAGCACCACTGTTCAAGTTTGCTCGATTAAATTTTTAAATTAACTGGAGATCAGATGCGTTAATATTTCAGTGGATTAAGAAATAATTCTTTCTGCACCATATAAATGAAAAATCCCTTTAATCCTGTTTAAATGCCTTGTGCTGCCCCTGACCGGCCCTCTTAATGGGTTCTTCCTGATGTTTTTGGACAGGATAAAGATGAATTCACTCTCAGCACAGCTGCCTTTGAAACCTTGAAACGTGGCAGCAGTGACTGAGTCACGTCTGTGACGTCCCGACCGGTTATTTTTATCCAGACGGCTGCCCGGCGTGTGCCGTCACCTTACCTCCACCTTGACCCTGTTGTCTCCGTAGCACAGGTGCTGCAGGTAGGCGGCGGCGTTGGCTTGTACAGAGGGGAAGTGATGCTGCAGCATGTGGATGACCTCGGGCAGCTCGGGGTCACGCCAAGCAAACTCCCTGAGGGGAGAGGGAGAGAAAACTTTCCACAGGGTTGGCTCTCTTTCCGCTTTAAACCTGAAGTCATTTTTGGTTTATTGTTATTGTTTTGCAGCATCACAGGTTCATGGGGTTTTTTGCCACTTTGAGGAATATGACAAAAAAGAATTTCTTTAGGTGCCGGAGCAGTCGTCCTTTAGACCATTAAATCTGATGCAGAGAGACAACGTGTTGACAGGTTTCCAAGTGAATAGTACGGGTTTTAGATTTTAAAAAAAATATATACTCAAGTTATAGAAATTTCATATTGAGACTATGTGCCACATACTGTACCCACTGCATGCTATAATTTACATGCTCATATCCTTCATCATTATCTGACACCATCAGCAAAAATGGTCCTAAATTCATTCAGAAAGCCCAAACATGCAGCCAGACTGAAAAGGCAAAGATTTATGGCCAGGAATGAAACAGACGTCCTGCAGCAGATGGTGAGGCCCCAACAAAGGCCTGCAGACAACACAGAGACAGCCTGAATCCCCCCCAAAAAAGAAAGAACTGTGGCAAGCTCTGCATGATGACTGCACCGACATGCATGCACAGTAAACTGTAGGGTACTGAGAAGAGGTGGAGCTAAAAGACTGAAGTACCTGGGGTCCTTATGGATGCTCTCGATGGACGGGGTTCGGGTGACCACCTGTTCCACCAGTCCAGAGTGCCTGTGGGAGAAGACGGGCTCGCCGGGAACCCTGAAGGAGTCGATGTATACAGCTGCAGAGCTCAGCCCATAGCTGCTGCTTCTTTGGTACGGCAGCGTGCTGCAATGGCTTGTGGTCCGAGGGAGGGTCCCCATTCCTGAGAAAATAAGGAAATTTTGAAAATTGCGTTTCTGGAGGCAGTTTCTATCACCCTGCAAGATCAAAATGCCTCCAAGGTCACATAAAAGTGAAAGTAATATGCTACATTAAGTGCTTCAGCAGGCAGTGAGATGTCTCACAGGCCAAACCTGTTTAAATCTTGACTAAACAAAACTGAAATGGCTGCTTAGATCCTCCACTATTAAACTCCGCTGAGCCTTCAGCCTTAAATCATTCTGCAAAGACTTCAATTAAGAAGCTGCCGAGTACATGAAAGGTTTCAGCCTAATTAAAGTTTGACCTCGGGGAGCGATAGTAATAACAGTTCCTGTGCCTCTAAACTATGATTTCCGCCACAGATTTTAGAGGAATAATTTCTAAGCAGATGTGAAACTGAGCTGCTTCTCAATGTGAAAAAAGCGACGAGAAAAAAACCAAACAAACTAGGTTGTCTGAGTAACTCTCTCATTTCAAAAAGACTGCTGGCAGAAACCATATTTTTTTTGGTATTTTTTAGCATTTATTCATTTTTAGGCTAATTTAGTGCTTTAAAGTGTTCAAAAATCACAATAAAACATTTAGAAGTGATTTTTTTTAGGACATTAAATCTGTATCTTATTTAAATGGTGCTTAAAATAACCAACCATCACATGCAACTAGCAAAAATACTTCATTAAAGACTGAAATGAAACTAAAATGAAACCATTTTAAGGGATTTAATGTCAAAGTAACGTCTGTGGATGTGCAGTACCTGTGTTTGGCCTGTAGAGGGTGCCCTGTGGGTCGTGGGTGGGGCTGTGGTACAGGGGGCTGTGGAAGGAGCGCTCATCGAAAACAGGCGTCATGTGGCAGTCTGGAGACAACGCCGCCCTCAGCTCTGGATCTATTTGTCCACCGTGGCCAGCGTATGAGCTGTGGAGCCCTGCAGGTATACAGTTAAGTGTTTTAAATAAACTTTATTTACACCACAGAACACACTAACTATTATTTTTAAAAACCGCACTCTGTTTAGACATTCTGCCTCTGGAAAACTGAGGAGGCCATTTACATCCCTCCAACTTATCATCCACCCATGGAGTATGAGGAGATGTCCTAACAGTTTCACCGGCAACTTTATTACGTACACCTGTTCAGCTGCTCGTTAACACAAATATCTAATCAGCCAATCACACAGCAGCAACTCAGTGCATTCAGGCATGTAGACATGATCAGGATGACCTGCTGAAGTTCAGACTGAGCATCAGAATGGAAAATATAGGTGATGTAAGTGACTTTGAATGTGGCATGGTTGTTAGTCTGGGTATTTCAGAAACTGCTTATTTTCCTGAGATTTTCCCACACAACCGTCTCTCAGGTTTACATGGTCTGAAAAAGAGAGAATATAATGTGAACAGCAGTTCTCTGGGAGAAGATATCTTGTTGAGGTCAGAGGAGAATGGCCAGATTACATTGAACTGATAGGAAGGAAACAGTAACTGAGATAACCACTAAAGTATGCAGAAGAGCATCTCTGAATGCACAACATGTCTAACCTTGATGAGCTGCAGCAGCAGAAGACCACACTGGGTGCCACTCCTGTCAGCTAAGAACAGGAAACTGAGGCTACAATTTGCATACTTTTACTAAAACTGGACAATAGAAGATTGGAAAAATGGCGCCTGGTTGGATGAGTCTCAATTTCTGCTGTGACACTCGGATAGTAGGGTCAGAATCCTGGTGGTGGTGGTGGTGGCACATTTTAGACTCCTTAGTACTAACTTAGCATCATTCAAACACCACAGCCTATCTGAGTATTGTTGCTGACCATGCTCTTCCCTTTATGGCCACAGTGTACCGTTTTTCTGATGGCTGCTTCCAGCAGGATAACACACCATGTCACAAAGCTCAGATCCACTCAGACTTGTTTCTCGAACATGACTCTGAGTTCTCTGTACTCAAATGGGTGTACACCTTTGGGTGGAACAGGAGACTCACATCATGGATGTGCAGCTGACAAATCTGCAGCAACTGTGTGATGCTGTCATGTCAGCATGGACCAAAATCTCCAAAATGTTTCCAGCTCCTTGTTGAATCTGTGCAGCTCTGAAGGTAAAAGGGGTCCAAGCCAGTACTAGAGAGGTGTACCTAATAAATTTTTATTTTATTTTATTTTTATTTATTTAAAGTTGTTTTGTTTCTTTTTGGCCTGTGACCTCTGAACTTTAGATTCTAATCCATTTCAAGGTTTCTCCACTGCCCCCCCCCACACCCAACACTGCTAAATTGTAAGATCTCTAAATTATAACTGATTTAATGTTGTTTAAATATACACCCAATGGTGCCCATGCGACTTCCACTTGCAGAAACATGAAAAATGCACAAGAATACGCAGTGTCTAAAAAAAAAAAAAAGGCAGAGCTGTGTAACCTGTCACGGTCTCACAGAAATCATCTCATTATCTGGCCCACATGCTTGTCATCGACATGTGAGACCGTGCTAATCCATAATGTTCAATACACTGTATTTTAAGTCACCAGAAACGGCTGTTGCACCCATAAAATGCAGGAAGACTCTGGTCATTGAGACCGTGCTGCAGGCTCAGACATCAGCAAGTCAAACAAGTAGAGCAGAGGGTTTTTCCATTCTTCAATCTCAGAGCAGATCAGTTCAAAGAACGCTGCAATTATAAAGAGGCTTTAGGGCACATGGGGGGGGGGGGGGGGCAGCCTTGGTGTATCAGTCCACCAGCTGAAGCACACAATTTGCACTTAAAGCTGGTGATCAAGGAGCTTATTTGCTGCTGCAGTTTGCTTCTCTCTTCCACAAATGTCCCAGTGGAAGAGATGGGTGCTCTGGTCTCACATAGGAGAATGTATTTCTGAAAGAAAATAAAAAATAATAATAATAATAAAAAAAAAGACTTCTTAAATCCAGACTTCAGGGTCGCACTTGAGGGCTCTTCAACAGCACATAAAAGGTGTGACCTTCAGGTTAGAGGATGCTAAAGCTACCAAATCTCTGAAATGTTCTGCAATGACACAGAATCATGTTTCAAGTGGCTTGCAAAGGCTTGTATCCAACATTCACCATAACAGCGGCTCCTAAACTGGAGGTTAGTACTCTATTAATAATAAAAGGGATGACTGTGTCCCAGCTATAATTTATTACAGCTGAACTGTCAGTGTTAAGGCTGCTTCGCATTGTTACAACTAAGATCTATGGTAGAATTTGAACATTTCCGCCCTCTACCCATGGATGTGTTGTAGAATTTAACAGTTTTTATCCTGTTATTTTATCCAACCTATCAATCTCAGGTCAGCTGTTACTATTTTTTTAAATACTCCAACCCATTTAGCCAAAACATTCAGCTAAAATTTAAAACATTTATCTGCTAGCTGACCTTTAACCACAATTCAAGCCATTTATTCAGTACTTTTAGCCACACTTTAACACATTAATCCACAACCTTTGCAGTCATGTGAAACAGAAAGCCTCCACAGGCTCTCTGCAGACCTGTGGAAACTGCAGAACCACCACAAGTAACAAAGTGACAGCTCTCTTAAGGTCCCATCAGAGGTCTGGACCTTTGATTCTCTTTGTTTTCCAGCCATTCTGTTCTAGATTTGTTAGTGTGCTTGGAATCATTGGGCCTCATTCACTAATATTTGCATAGAAATTAAATATATGCGTGCCCCGGCCTATTTTGTTCTGTTGTGTGTATGTTAGTGAGTTGTAATCATTCTGAACCAACGGGCTTGTGCAATCTGTATACTATCATACCCCCATTTCTCTATATAAGAAGCGGAAAGTGACGATGACGTTGAGTGAAAGCAGCAGGAGAAAGTCCAGAAACTGAAACAATAGTGTCTGAGGAGGAAGCAACTTTCCAAAGTGTTTCCACTGGAGCCACGTTGGTTACAAAAAGTAAATAAAAACAAAAGCAGAAAAAGGGAGAGTCCAGCTGAAATTACAGGGGTGCTGACTGATCTGATATCAAGATCTGGATATCAAAGCTGATGTGAAAAAGGTTAACAGAGTGAAAGAAAAGGAAGAAAACAGATGGAGGACAAGGAGCATGTGATCTGCCAGCCTTAGATGAGAAACTTACTGCAGTGGAAACAAAAGCAAAAAGCAAAATCCAAATTCTCCTGCTTCCACGGGATCGTGCCAAGGAAGACTGTAAGTGACGACATCCAGCAATGAGAGAAGATGAATAAGATGAGAAACACTGGAATATGTTTAAACACTTACACCTTTCAATTTAGTATTTTGCTTTCTTTACACATATTTAATTTTATTCTGAGTATTTTGGGGTTCATGCTGTTTTGGAAAACTGTAAATAACCAAAAGGAATTCATATATAATCATAATAAAGTTCTTCTTTTCATTTGTTGTAGTAGTATTCATTTTAAAGTCATGCGTTTAAGTTTTCTAAGACAGCCATGCCTTCGTTTGCTTGTAGACATGCTCAGAGGCGCTTCTAAATGTATTCGTCGAGTATAAACAACTTCAGGTACAAAAATGTGTGTGAAATGTTCATATGCATGATTTATGCACCGACTTGTGTGTACGCAGTGTTTGCTACAAAACCTCAACCTAAGCTGTGCTGCCATGTTCTTTTGAGAGAGATGAGGCTTTCTCCTGGCAGCCCTTCCAAACCAGTCATACTTGTTCAGTCTTTTTCTAATTGTGCTGTCATGAACTTTAAGATTTAACACACTAACTGAGGCCTGTAGAGTTTGAGACGTAGCTCTTGGGTTTTTGGGGGGTTTTTTTGCAGTTACTCGGAGCATCGCGCACTCTGACCTTGGGGTGAATTTGCTGGGTCGTCCACTCCTGGGAACATTGTGGCATTGTGTTAGCAAACACCTGAATGCTCCAGACCAGCAAACTGCCACAACTGCTTTTATAGAGGTGCTCACACTAACTGACACAGTTAATCAAGTGCATCTGATTAGCAGCAGCTGCTATTCACCCTCTTAATTCCTATGAAAGCAGTGAGGGTGGACTTAGTTTTCACAGAACTGCAGAGAGTCCTAATTTTTCACATAATTAACCACAGTTTCAGCCATTTATCTATTAGCCTACCATTAACTAAAATTAAATCCATTTATTCACTACTTTTAGTTACAAGTGTAGCCATTCGGCCATGGCTTTTAGCTTCAATTTCTGCCACTTAAGAGTGACTTTTAGGCAAAAACGTAGATCTCAGATAACCAAAACATCAAAATCAGAAGCATGATAATGACAGGGCGTTTAAAAAAAATAATTCCACAACAAAAGAGCTCATCTTGAAGCTTGAATGTTTTGGAGGCTCACCAGGTTTCAGTACCTAAGCCACAAGTTTCAGTGATCAGTAATAGCCTAATCTTATATATCCATCTATTGCTTATCTCTCCCGTGTAATCTGGGATTACACTGGATCTGCAGGATAACTGGGAATAAGGACTTAGGCGACGTACTAGGCCACTTAGCAGCACTGCAGGATGAAAATCAGTCAGCGACAGAATAAAAGGCATTTTATTTAGTCCACTGACTCTGCCTCCTACACATACATGCACAAGAAATCCTTCCACCCAGTTTTCACACATGCACTGACACAACAGCGCAACACACAAGATGCACAAATGCACATTCATATCACTGACACATATGCTCCAGCTGACGCACATAAAATAAAGAAATAGTGCAGAAAAACATATGAAGGCTGCACAGCAGCACAATAAAGCCTTCCAGTGCAGTCAGCTGATAATCACATGCTGATGCTCCATGGGGCTTTGTGACAGAAACTCCCCTATATGGGTCAGTGGGAGCGGCTTAGTAAAGTGGCAGAGGGCAGGACGAGGAATAAATCTGTCGCCACTGCTGCAGCATCAGCATCAGCAGTGCTTCTCCCACAGTAAATCCTCCACCAGCCTCACAGCGCCATGCAGGGAGGAAGCTGCCGATAACCAGTTAATAGGAGAGGAGTGGCCTAATGTTTCCAGAGAAGAAAGCTCACGTCCTTCAACAACACCATGACCCCGGCGACAGAGTTAAGTACATCCAGTTCAAAGCTACAGCATGTAAGTTTCTTTTGAGTCTGAATTTTGCTCCAAAGACGCCTCAAAGGCGGCTGTAAGCCAGGCTCATTGAACAGCCTGGCAGCAGTACAGAAATAATCCCTTCTCAAGTTTCTCAGCCAGCCTCGGCCATCTTAACCAATCAGAGAGGCACAAAGTCAAAAGGTTGGCTCTCCACGGAAAGTCAATCAGCTTCTCATCATCATCATCCACTCAGCATTGTTATTAACACTCTAGAATAACAGTAGTTGCTATTTTTGAAGAGTGAACTCATTTTATTCCTCAATTCTTCCAAAAAGCTGGAACATAAGAAAATTTGTTTTAATGGTACTAAAAAAAAAAAATTTTTTTTTTTGCCAATTGGTGTTGCCAATTGCACTTTACTGTATTTATTTTTACTCAAACTCCGAATAGTTGCCAAGGCACCAACTAAATGGGATATCAAACACAAGCGCAGGGCATTTATCAAGCAAACAGGACAGATGTGCTGGTTTCTGCTTCTTAAATGTAACGACTTGCTCCTTTGTTTATATCGTTTAAGGAATAAGCAGAATCAATATGCCAAAACTGACACAATTAACAAAAATGACCACAGTGTGGAGCATGAACGACAGACTTGCAAACTCACCCTGACTGCACTGGTTGCAAATGAACTCCCAGCAGCTCGTTAGACAAACTGAACTCACCGCGTGTTAGCCAGTCTCTCGTTAGGTGAGCTCGAGCCGGAGCAGAGTTGCAGTAACTCAAGGCTGTGGCCCATTTGCACATCGTAGATTGTAGTTTTTTTTTAACAAAGGTTGTATGGTGTGTACTCGCACTGAAAAAAATACTCACTCAACTCATTTGGATGCAAGGGTCAGAATTTGGTGTAAACAACATTAAAGTGTCATGTATCAGTGGTTCAGGCTGATGGTGGTGGTGTAATGGTGTGGTGGATATTTTATTGGCACACTTTTGACCTCTTAGTACCAGCTGGACATCATTTAAACACCACAGCCTGAGTATTGGTGCAGACCATCTCCATCCCTTTATGACCACAGTGTACCCATCCTCTAATGGCTAACACATCATGTCACAAAGCTCAAATCATCTTAAACTGGTTTTTTGAACATGGCAATGAGTTCACTGCACTCAAATGACCAGAGAGCTGATTTTTATTCCCCTTTTATCTTCTTTATAGGTTTTTCAAGTGTTTTTGTGTGTGTATAAAACAGTTAGCAGGAATAGTAACAGTAGTAGCTGATAAAATGCGAGGTGTGAATTTTCCGAAGAGGATCATTGCTGGTGATGAGAGCTGGGTCTCCAGTGTGAGCAGTTTTCATTTAAAGAGCGATTCATCCCCCAGGACGAGCCTGTCACCATGAAGTTTGACTGCAACAGCGTGAACCGTCTCAGGGAGAATATCAACACAATCACATGCCATTGTGCAGTTTTCTTACCCATGCCAACACAATCATTGCTCACCACCTGGACCTCTTTGCCGTATTTGCCTCCCTGCAGCTTCGTCCACATCCCGAAACAAAAGTCAAGTGGAAGGATCTGCACTTGCACGTCTTCCACAGCATCTGTTTTGTCCTGTCTCTCTCCCCTCAGCCCCAACGTTTTTCACAGGGGTTCGTTTTGATTGTTGGAGTTTCTCCGTACTTATTGTACAGTCTCTACCTTGAGGCGACTGTTTGTTATGATTTGCCACTGTATTAATAAAATGTAATTTAAACTGAACTGGTCCTTGGACGATATCCTGCCACTGGGCATGCTCAGACTGATGGTAATGAAATCACAACCCATAGCAAACATATGTCAAACCAAGCTTCTTAGCATCGTGCAGCCTTTTGGCCAAACACTACTCTGTGTGCGTTATGTGCAATATAAATAACTGTCAGCCTGCTGGACTGTAACCCCTTGCTGCTCCCTTCTTCTGCTTCATATTCAGACCAATTGATACTAACACGGTTTCCTCCCTGAGCCATCACTTTGCTGAGCAGCACACAAGAGAGAGAAAATGGAAGCCCGGTGATCGTGCATAGTGGGAATGTGTGTGTGTTTTTTTTTTCTTCTTATGCTGCACTGGGATCTGTTTCTGGCTTGTTTTCCTTCAAACTTCTGCACATTAATCACAACCACCAACAAGATTATAATTAAATAGTTCTGAACATCTACCTGGTACAAGTGAAATCCCCCCCTCAGAGATTACACTCCTTATTTTTCATACTGGCGTGCATCAAATATAAATTTTCATGGAACCCAGCAGCATTATCTGCCAGTGCTGGAAGATAATTTGACTAAAAGACTCCATGAAATTAGCTCCCTAAGCCTGGATAGAAGATAGACTCACCTGCCGAGCTTGCACTTTGCCTCAAACTTATTGTTCAACATGCAGTTTCGGTTAATGATTCTGGCCGCGTGGCAAAGATGCAGAAAACATCTGCAGAGGGTAAAAATGTTGTGTGCTACAATATTAAATCAGCGGTGCTCAGTCAACTTTCCCCGGACCAAGGAAAGGTTATTAAATCAACAGAGGAAATGGTGCCGAGGCTGCGGAGCGTGGCTTTGTTTATTTACAGCGAGCAGAGCACACAGTCAGACCCCCTTCCTCTGCAGTACAGCCATTTTCTCAAGAGAAACTTAACGTTGGTTTCTCCAGAGGCCCTCCAGGCCAGTGACTGACCTCTCTACCAGCTACATTACTGATTCAAAAGATGGAGGAGAAAGGGAAAGGCTGCACCTTTTCACTCAGTACGTGTGCAATGCAATATGAGACCACAATACCAAGGATGTAGGCTGTGAGAATCCCAGAGGTTCATTTACACAATTTTACACCTGAGATTTTATCAGCCTCCGCAGCTCTAAAGGAAAATCAAAGGCTCTTCTGGACATTTATGGGTTGTGATGGTTTTAGTATGTTAATGAATTTAAAGTCTTGCATGACCTAGTTTCCCTCTGAGAACTCAAATAAAGAGGGTCTTTGATCTACATCAGGCTTTTTAATATTTGGCTTTATTTTCTAACCATATTTTTAGTTGGTTACATTTGCTTAAGCATAAAAAGCCTTTTTTGTTTCACAAATGCAGATTATTCTGTAAAGTTTAGTAACACAGACTTAACTGCAAGTGAACCAGTTATGCTTGCCACTTATACCACTCGGCATAACTGCCTCAAACAGTGCCAGTGCTGTGCAAAAGTCTCTAGAGCTCGCCTCCTCATTTCTTTATACCTCACCCTGCTGGCTGAAAGCTCCAACCCTGCCACACTGGAGGGCGCCGCCGGGTCCCCGCAGAACCTCTCTGAAGGAAACTGGAAGGTAAGGCCTCCTCTATGGCTAACATAAGGGTGTTGCTCAGTTCACAAACAGGAAGCTACAGATTTTCCTAATTATATACAGTACTGTGCAAAAGTCTTGAGCCACCTGCCTTTTTTCCCCCTTTCTTTTTTTTTAATATTTTGCTTCCATGCAGCCAACTTGTAACTTTTTAAAAGTGGTCCTGAGCAATAGTTCTCAAGGTTTTCTGAAGGTCTTTAAAAGTTTGTCTTTGGACATTGGCTGCTTTTTCACTCAGTGTCAGTCCAGTCCTTATTCCTGACGATTTTCAGAGGAATGTTTTTTTTTGTTTGTTAAGCCACTTAACTCTGCCCTATGAATCATTCACATGAAAAAGGCACCTAACTCAAAGGATGAACCAGTGTTGGTTCTAAACAGGCAACTTAGCAAAGAACCAATTTTAAATTGAATCTTTAGGCACTCTGTTACAAGCATCCTGTCACAAAAACGCACATTTATTCCCATTTCTTGAACTGAATCTATGAAAAATGCCAAATATAACAGTTTGCACCAACACGCTCATTCCCAAAGAGCTGTTAGCTGAAAACTTTATGCATCTCAGCCTGGTGTGCAGATGAACAGCATCTGAAAATCGTGTCCATAAGAAACAGGAAAAAATCCAGCAAAGACCTGACACAGGACCTCAGAGATGCATCTGAACCTTCAGCTGATCCATCTGCTGTTCACTGAAGCCTCTTCAGAGATGGTCTCAGTGGAAGGGTGGCTGTCAGGAAGCCATTCTCAAGGAAGGGGAAACAGGGAGAAAAGGCTGAGGTATGCCACATTACACAAGAAACTGGACTGAAAATCAGTTTTTTGATGGAATTGTGAACCCAGGAAAGTACCATCAGATTGAAGACTACTTAAAGAAATGACAAGAAAGCTTCGGAGAGTTCAGACTGTGTTGAAGAATTAAGGTGTTCTCACCAAATAGTGACTTTAAAGCTTGTTAGAATTGAGCAGACTCTGTTTTTCTTCTCATATACTGTGTTTCCACGTACGTTTGCACAGGATTTAATAAATCGCTGTACCTATTTCCCATTTTCCTTGCAAAATATAAAGAAATGAGGGGTGGCCTGAAAACTTTTGCACAGTACTGTAAGTGTATAGTAGCGTGCCAATAAACCAAACAAACACAAGACTATACCAGCAAGTGACCATTGAATAACGGTTAATGTTGCTTAGGAGCGTTTAAATAATGATGTAGCCTACCGTAATCCACAGTTTGTGGATATAAGAAGACGAAAAGCTGAAAAGTTGAAACAGAAGTAATTTTTTTTTTTTTAAACTTCTTTATAGTCTTTTGAGCTGCTTTGTTTTGGTAAAATTTGCAGCTTTTGAATAATAATAAAAAAAAAGCAAAACAAAAACACAATTCCCAGCAGGGGGCCATCAGGATCGTGACAGACCGGTAGAAACCTTGAAAAGGCTGTTAAATGCGACTAGTAGTGCAAAGTGTACTTCTGCTATCTGTCAAGTATTCCTGATTTTAGGGGGAAATGAAAAATGAAAACAAATGTAAGAATTGAACTAAGAAGAAATCAGAGCTCAAACCCGCTGATGCTTTACGCAGTAACTGTGGAAGCTGCTCCTGTCCACAGACAAATAACCCTCTGTAAGATTATGACCTTTTTTGCATGGTTGAAACAAGATAAAACATGTTAATCAGTGAACTTTAGAGTCATTTAGCAGAGCTGGGCTTGCTGTTTACTCCTGTTTCCCGTCTCGAAGCTAATCTGAGCTCACTGGCTGCATCTAAATCTCATTAGAAAAGCTAATAATCTCTTCTTAAGGTGGACGCACATTAGCAACAGTGTCTTCACATCTCATCCCTTCTCGTGGGGGCCTATTTTCCTCAGACACTCGCCAGTAAAATATTTATTAGTTGGATGTCACACTGACCTATGAGGCTGTCAGGGCGGGGCAGAGCGCTCCTCTGGTACAGGCCGTATGGATCGGCGCCGTACGCCAGCGGCTGGCTCTGCCTGGGCAGCGTGGAGCCGTAGTGCTGCGGCACCGCTGTCATCCCCGAGCGCAGCGGTGACCCCGTCGAACCTCTCCCCTCGATCAAGGAAAGGGTGGAGCCCAGACGTCCTCCATTTACTCCTCCTGCTACTCCTCCTCCTCCTATTCCTCCTCCTCCTCCACCTACTCTGCCCTGGGTGCCGTCAGTCGGGGAGGTCGGCGATGGGCAGGAGGGTGGCATGGTGGTGCCCGGGAAAACGGCAGCCAGCGGTTTGGGCTCGGATAGGATGGGCGAATCATACGTGCTGCCTTGGGATGTTCGCAGGGAGATGCGGGAAGGTGACACTGTCCCGGCGGTGCCGCAGCCAGGAGACTGGCTCCTGGAGGGGAGGGAGGCCATCCTCCGTAACACCCGGCTGGAGGCCTGGGAAGCCAAGAGGTGAAGAAATATTGCAGTTTAGCCTTCCGGAAAGTCAAAATGTGACATTTTACTCATCTGATAATGAGGCATGCATTTTTATTACACCTGCCTAAAGTGCCCTTTGAATTTCACAGGTCATTATGTTTGTGCAAAAACCATTAAATTGCACTTATGTGCTGTTTATCATGTGCAATAATGTGCTTGGAAGTGTGCAGAGAAACAGAACAATTAAAAACACGGGAAATTCTTATTCTTCTTTTGTGACATGGGACAATTAAAAATGAAATAAATACTTTTAAATATTCCAGCAGTCCTGCATCATTACTAAATGACATTTAATGACATTTTATTCACTTCTAATTAACATTCACTTGATTCTTTGCTCCTCTGCTACTAAAAATGTCAAGTATAATACCCACAACAGTGTTGACAATTAATCACTTCAGCATTTTGGGTTTCTAAATAAATACCTGACAAATGAACATTAAAGTCTGCACACTGCGCCTCTCCCATTTGCAAATATACTCGCCAATTACGAGTAATGCGACGCTCTCAGACAGTGCACTTCATCATGTCTGATGAAGAGCATCGTTATCTTTTTCATTTGTCCAAGAAGCCGGACGTGCGTGCCTCTGGGAAAATGTCCTAATTCATTACACCTCAGGCTGAGATCACTTTTTAGGGAAGATTTGACAGAATATTTCTGATTTATGGTGACAAACATTTTTTTTCCTCACTTATTATGAAATGTAGAACGTCTCCTAATTAGAGACTCAGCCAACTGGATGCCGATCTGTGCCGCCTTAATCCACCGAAGCCTCGAACGGCTCGAACGCCTCGAAGGGAAATTAAGAGCGGAGACATGTAAGCCCATCCAGTGAGGGTGCTGGGTTTGGAATAAATCAGGAGGAAATTCAAACAGGCTCACCATTATCTGTCATTCCTTCTCCTACTTTTATTCTAAGTGCACATAATTATTAGCCACAAAGAAAGGAGCTGATAATGTTTGAGCCATTTCAAGGTAGAAGTGGTTTTGATTTGAAGGCTTTAGCTGATGTTCTTCGTCATTTATGACAGTAATTACTGAGCCTCAACCACCTGCCATTACTTTAAGAAAGAATATTATTACTCAGCCCAGAGACATATACATTTTTCAGGTGGCTGCGCTCTGAAAAACATTCAAATATGGGGGATCTGAATATGATTTCTCCTCACGAGGTTCAATTACAAGTGCAGGAGCTTTTGATCGTGCTGCATGATGATTCGTCAGCAGCTGGAATTCGCCCAGTTGTCAGTACTAAAGCAAATTAGCGGCATCTCCTCCGTGCCGGCGAGAGCCATGGTTCAAAGATAATTAGATCTTTCATTCATTCAGAAGATCAAGAAGCGCTCCTAAATCGGCTTCACGTCCAAGTTTTCCAATAACCTCTGAACCTCAAATACACGAATAATGACCAACTGTTCACTTATACTGTCAAAAAGGTTGAGCTCCCCGAGGTATCATCCACCTGGGAGTGTCTAAATACAGGACCTCATATCCAGCCCTCAGATAGTTGATGAAGAGTTCATAAGTATATACACGTCATTGTGTTGATGGTACTTTTGCTTGAACTGCAGTATTTAGAATTAACCAATGATTCTGGATGAGAGAAGTGCAATGGCGTTATGAATAGGAGGTCAGCGGGGTCACCGTGTACAGTCCGATAGTTAAAAACAAGATCCAAGTGTTACGCAACAGGAGTCGTGCTCGTCCAGAGTGATCTCGGCCGGAGAGGACAGAGGGGGGAGCAGAGTTTGTGAAAGAGTATTAAAGGTGATGTTTTGGTTATAATGAACTGTTATTCCTCTGGACCTCGCCGCGAGCACACGGATCCTCTTGAACAACGGATTATACCAAAGGTCTGCAGCTGGATTATAAAACGAGAAGGACCAGAGGATTAACCATGGTCAGACAACTGCGATCTAAAAATTGGATTTACGAGTCCTTCCTTCTCTGCTCACTCTGCCGCCTTGGATTACGGACTTTGGGGAAACGATGTGACTTTGGATGGAGTCCCCACTTCCTCATCTGATGCACATCCGTCACAGCTGGAGAAAGAAAGTCGGTTCTGGCCAGGCAATGATCCCCTCTCTCCGGTCTCTCTCCAAATTTAGTGCTGGTTATTGCAGCAGCAGCAGCAGCTCTTACAATTAGTTTAAGTAATTTGTTAAGTGATTTATACAGTCTGACTTCTAAAGATAATTTGGTAATGTGATTTAGCTGGAAGCTATGCCCATACTTCAATGAACATCCTACCTTCATTTAAAGCCTAAACTGTAGACATTCACCTTTTGGATTAATTTTTTAACAGTAAAAAAGAGAAACCTTGTGTATTATCACATCTTCTTGATGGTTCTAACAGGTTGTTCTCACCCACGTAATAAACAGATTCTTGGGGCCACACCACTAAAGTAAATACCTAACAATTCACAAAGACACAAATCATTAAGGGGAGAGCTCTCATTAACAGGTGTAGCTGTTAGGACTACTCAGTAAGTGTGTTGTCAGAGGTGTGCAGAGTAAACATTAGGATGTAGGCAGTAAGAGCTAGGCATGTCTCCACACCACAGTCTTAAATATTAAGTCTTATTAGGGTAATACCACTTAGGAGACCCTTTAGATAAACAGCAGGTCCAAAAGTCCTGCGCAGGGGTAACTGTACAGGGATAATGTGTCAGTTAGCTTACAAAGATAAAGGTGTAAGACTTTACAATTGAAATTCTTTATAATTTATGAAACAGCAGCCCACTTGAAAAACAATATACTGGAAAGATTGACTTTGAGAAGATTGTTGTTAGCTGTGGAATGTGGGATTTGCAATGCATTATGGGAGGAGAAGTTCCTTTAACATTAAAAGTAATTATGTACACAGTCCTGGACTTTCACCACACACACACACACACACACACACACACACACACACACACACACACACACACACAATTTTTTTTCATTGTCAGTGGAGGTTGCTGGCTCTCGCTGAGTGACATCAGATTAAAAGAAAGTGCTGCACCAAAAATCTCTCAGTGATTACTTTAGTTGCTAGCAGACTGCCACGGCTACCTGTAACTTTTCACGTTTGTCTGCACATACTGGCTAACTGCTAATGAGGACTTTCTGAAACATTAGTGGAGACAATGAGCGAGACACTCACTTCTGGAACCACAGACCTTACAAGAGTGGGCAGTCACTGTTGAACCCTGTGTGCGAATGTTCATAAAATACAGCAGCAGCGTCAGTGTTATGGATGGGCCTCGGGGGTCCAGGCCCATCCAAAAAAGGTCACTATGCCCCCTCAGCTGAATTCTACTGATATACTTCAACTATAAGTTACATTAAATCATAGAGTTTGTTAATAAAAATCTTAAACACCCATATTGCTGTTAAGTTAATGCCGTGCATGCTCAGTTTAATTACTGGGTTAATAGTAGTTTAGTGCTTCTGCATCCACTGTAGCATGACTAACAAGGACACAGTTGTGTCTCATGTCTCTTTAAAACTAAACAGAGGTCATTCATCAGCTTGTGCAACCACAGTTTTAAAGCATGACCCTATTTGAAATCGCGAAACAAATGGAAATGTGTTGAGCATGCTGTGTGTTCACGGTCAGCTGTCCTAGTGTGTGTGATGAGCTCACTGATCCACTTCTGCACCCCAAGAAAATGTTTCTCCTGTTTGTATCCTGCTTTAAACTCAGCAATCTGACACAGATATCCTTCCAGTTTTATAACTGTACCTACATTTTTCTATGAGTGTGCTATAGCTCCAGCTCTGCATGCTGGTTCACCATTGCGGTTTAAAGTTGCTTGTTTATCCTTAAATTTGCTGTACAGCCTATAATGGTCACCCAGAGTAGAGGCTTAGTAATCATATAGAGTTGACTCTTGTAAGACCCTTTAAAATATACATTTAACAGGTTTTGCTGTGCATGTTGGGTCACATCCTCTGGACACAGTGTGTAGGCGTGCAAGTGCTTTTTTCTTTTTTTTTTTTTAATGGAATAGCAAAGAGAATTGAGCCAAATGTGGAAACTGGTTGCAACTCAGCAGATTATTATTTTTAGGCATTAAAAATAGCATCTGACGTCTTCACTGCAGAAGAATTTAGTATGTTTTGTTGTCAGACTGAATGTTTGCAAAACTGCTGCAGCTAGTGAAACAATTTAAGACATTGACACATTGACAGTATTTATATACTCCACAGTAAGGGATGTATCTGTGGCTCCACAGTGTAGTGGTTTGTGCATTTGCCTAGTAAGTTCGATCCCAGGAGGAGACACAGATCCCTTTGGGATTGCGCCAGGAAGGGCATCCGGTGTAAAGGAAAAAAAAAATCTGCCAAATCAAATATTAGGAGCTACCTGCTGTGGTGATACTCTGTGAATAAGGGAGCAGCTGAAAGTAGCTTCTTTTTCTGCACTGAGGGCTGCATCTAAAATGAGACACGGCGATGGTTTAATTTCTATTTCTGCTCTTCAACTCCGCGCTCTTACGCTTACTAACTGTGGACCAATTTGTGGCACAGGCAAGTTAACAACAACTCCCCCAACTGTCACCGATAATCTGAGTGGACACAGAGGTGAAATTTTACCCTGAGCTTTTGCTCCCAAGGTTAGGAACTGGTGATGTAACCCTTTGGAGATCAGACTTACCTGCCCAGAGGCTTGACCTTCTGCTCTCGGGCTTCTGGATATTGACGCTCGGGGCTCCGAGCGCACCACGTTCTGGTTGCTGTAATAACTGACGCTGCTGTCCTGGTAGCCGCTGTCTGAATACGAAGTCATCTGGGCTGAGTGACCTCCCGAGCCTGGAAGGAAAGCAAGATAAGAGGCCGCACTGCTTCTTGTGACACAGCTACGCCGACATCAGTCACTGCGGTTTAATGATTTGCATATTATCTCACTCAGCTTTCAACTTGTTAAAAGATATTATACATACATGCACATGGACATCTGCATTAAGCTGTTCCTGGAACAATCTGCTGGCCTACTTTCTCCTGTAGCACCAGGAGGAGGAAGCGTGGGCGATATTTTTATACTACCAGTGCGCCCCAGCTGTATGCAATATAAATAAGACCAAAGGCAAGTTTGTTTTAAACATTTCAAAGTGCTGCTCAGATGTTACATATTTACTAATACTGCTGATGATAAATGAGGAAGGGAGAGGGAGTCTGAGTAAAACTTTGTGTGCGTTTTCCTGCATCACACACAGCATAAAAACCAGAAAGTGTCCAGCACACATAAGAATTCACAGCTGCGCCCACTGTGCCACTGCTTCGCTCTGCCGGCGCGCCCAACGTTTTTGTGGTTTAACATAAGCTTTTGAGGTAGTTTGATGGACCGAAGTGTCAAACGCTCCAGTGAAGATGCCTAATGTCCAACGGCGACAGGCTGTGGCTGTAATGCAGAGCTCCCACGAGTGAATACGTGGGAAACATTCCCGACAAAGACGGCAGACAGTTAAAAAATGAAATTCAGACAGCAGAGCGGAGGCGGATATTAGGTTGTAGGTGTTCTAGACTCATCTAAAGCAGTGTGGGGCCTTCGGCATCTTTTAAATATGATCAGATCATCCAAAGTGGGTTTAGATTTACAGATTTGCATTCACAGGTTGGTAAAATACTGTCATGAAGCTTCCTGCACTGTCTGCTGTTTAGAAACAAGACGGGACAAGTGAGGGGTGGATCTGACTGCGACGCTGAAGGATGCTGCATGGTTATATGGTAGAGACCGCCCCTAAAACATGCAGTAACCGTGAAAAAGTCATGAGCCAGTTCTCATTTCTTTATATTTAGTTATGAAATATGGGAAATTTGTACCCCACAGCAATGTTATCATATTATTAGTCAGATTATTACATTAAAAGTGTTCCAAAAGGCACCAACACAACAAAATATGGTAGAGAGGTGAAGACACAGTACTGTCCAGAAGTCTTGAATCCCCTTGAATTTCTTTATATTTTGCCAGGAAAATTAAGAGCAGGTGCAGTGACTGATTTAAACTTGTGCAAACATACATGGAAATACTGGATTTTATCCTGTTTCTTAAGGACATGAAAAACTTTTAAAGACCTTCAGAAAGCCCGGGACCACTTTAAAAAATGACAAGAAGGTCTGACTGCTTGGAAGCAAAATATGAAAAAAAAAAAATTAAGAGATGGCTCAAGACTTTTGCACAGCACTGTACCCTGCTGTACCCTGCTTTATTGTAATTTTTATTGTAACAAAGACCAAATTTTACAAAATTAGCATCGTGCTGTATTCGCTAGCACCCGAAACTTGCAGCGGAGACCATGAACTCATCAAGAAAGTGTTTACTGAGGTCATCGATAGACTGAGCAGTCGAATGGTTTCCACATAAATTTGTATTCAGTCATTTTTGTAACCAGAAAAGTCGCCCCCTGCTGGCTTCTAGGAAGAAGGCAGGTTTGAAGCAGTTCCATACAACCCAAAACTTCTTCTTTCATATACTCTCTGTGGATAATATGAGCTGCAGTATGGCCAAATTTGTACTAGCTAGTAAAACACTGACCTAATACTGCTTACAAAAGCTACAAAACTGTACCACAAATTCCACCTCCGCTCACCACTGAGGCACCAAATGTGCATTACTCCGCTGCTGAAAATAGTTCCAAATTCAAATAGCTTATTTCTTGCTGACAGATGCACCAAATTCAATTCAATTCAATTCAATTTTATTTATGTAGCGCCAAATCACAACAAACAGTCGCCTCAAGGCGCTTTGTATTGTGGGTAAAGACCCTACATTAACCAAACCTTTTTAAGAGATTTTTAATCGTTCTGAAATTACAGCTGTCTCCCCTTCCATTCAGATACGGGCTTCAAAATACTACCTGAAGGCGTTACCAGGCTGGCAGGACTTTCCACTAGAAGGACTTTGATGTGATTAAGGAATGTCGTCTTGGCCACCACCCTGCTGCTTATTCTCCAGAGTCTGCCCTCGACATCATGAACTCTAGTTCCTTCCTAAAGCATTGTTTACACTGTGTGCTGTGTACATTTAACAGACCCTCACTGTCATGTAGGGAGGCGCGGTCCGGCTCAGGCAGGAAGAGTCCCTCCTCAGCCTCCAGGTGACGACCAGGACATCCAGACGCCTCCGTGGCTCCGCCTTGAGACTCTCCGCCTGTCGTAGGGTTAAAAACACGGAGCAAGTGCCAGCGTTAATGCTTACTCAGATTTATAGGGCCTGAAAACCACAGGTGTGGCAAATCAACAGCATTATCTCTGCATCCATTCTTTTATACCACTGCTTTTATTTGAGCGCAGAGACGACAGTGAAGAATGGATGAAAATCTGAGGAAAGGACTCTGTGACAGAATAATAAATGGATCCAATTCAAAGCCCTTATATATAAATATATATATATACTGGCAGAAACATTGTTTAGTTTTGCTTGGCTGGCTGGTGCTGCATTCAGGCAATTTTCAGCCCTCTGGAGGCTATAATAGCTTTCTCATGTTAAAAAACAAAGTTCTTTGAGTGGCCTAATCATATGGATTTCATCCTATTTGAAGCTACTGCATTTACCGTTTAAAAGAAAATACTGTAGGCATGGAATAAAACTCTCGACTGAGCGTCACCGAAGCTGTTTGCCTTCACGTAACCTCGATGCTGACACTTTCTATTATCACTCTGAAGCTTCATTTTAAGAATAAAATGTTTGAAGGTTAAACATAAGAAGTCATACCTGCGGATCTCCATGCAAACGACTTCTCGGATGAGCTTCGGCAGCAGAGAGGAGGACGAGGAAATGGAGGAGGCGAGAGAGCAGAGAGACGTAAATCAAATTAGAGTCACTGTCAAATACTTTACATTCAACCAGACCAGGAAGAGGAAGGAAGACAGTACGCAAGAAAAAGAAGTGTAGAGGGAACCACATGAAATGCACAAGAACAATGAAGAAAACAAAGCTGTGTGAGTTTAATTCAGTTTTCAGAACATGACCAAAGTCAAAGCTCTGTTTAGATCAATAGATGTTATGATGCTTATTACTTGGCACATCTTATGATTTGTGGACCAATTTTGCAACTAGAAATCATAATTTAAGGGTCAGAATTACAGACGTCATGCATGAAGTGTCAGGTTTTCATTAATAATTCAGCGCTTTTGTGGATTTCCAGGTTTTTGTTTGTGCTCAGCGTGATGTATGCTGACTGTGACACCACAAAGTGACTGTCAGCTGGCAGAGCATCACTCCTCATGAAGACGGATTTCACCATTATGTGGTTTGTCAGAGCTTTCTGGAGCTGTGTGTGATTTACAGCCAGCTGTAAACCAAACAACAACAACAATAAATATGCTTTGGGTCCATTTTAAGAGTTGTGTTGTTATAGATGAAATGAAATGAAAACCAAAACCTTATAATACTGTGCAAAAATCTTGAGCTATCCCTTATTTCTTTCTATTTTGTTAAGTGGTCTTGAGAAATAGTTCTCTAGTCTTTCTGATGGTCTTTCAAAGTTTTTTGTTGGACGTTGGCTGCTTTTTTCATTCATTTTTCATTCTATCTGAACTCTTAAATAGAATTGACTCAGGCCTGCTGTGCATCATTATATGATAGTGGGTGTATTTTTTATTATTTATTTCTCATGAGATACCGTCTGTATTTATTGCAGAGTTTTAGTGCCGAATACTTGACATGATCACTTTAGTGGGCCATCATGCAGTCAGATCTACCTGCTACTGTCTCCTCCAGGTGACTCGGCTCCCAGCATGCACCTTTCCAGCTGGCTAGCCACAATCTGCCGCTCCTCCTCCAGCTCCCGAGTCAGCCGCTCGAACTGGAGTTCCTAGGGCAAGACATTAGCAGCAGTGATTATAACCCAACATTCGCCATGACACGGCAATTTAAGCCTCTTCTTTAAGAGCTATTTGGTGCCAGTTAGAATTAAGTGTAAAACCCATTTTGTATTCAGTCCGCACGGCTTGACTGATTTCTCACCGTTTGTGAGCTTGCTGAGAAGCTGTTAAAAAGGGATTCAAGATTTTAAACGCTAAAACTGTGTCCAGCACCTTTTAACAGCCTTTGGCTCAGATAATGTAATTTCACACATTTTGAAACTTTGGGTACAAAGCACAGAGGTTTGAGCACAGCGTGATAAAATGCAGATTTCGTGGTAAAAATTTCCCATAGAGGGTGAAAACTGATGTTTTCTTTTTCCTCTTCATATGATTATTCTGCGCACAGGCTTTTAACATTTCACATTTCTAACCGATAAAATGATATAACACTTCATCTGATGATTTGCTATATGCCCTTACAGTGAACTGGTCAAGGTGGTGGCTGGCCTTTTCTGTCTTCTTACCGTTCATTCCACTTTTTGCTGTGATAAATAGAATAATGGATCGTTGTATGAAATCTATTGATCTAGAAACGCAGTTCACTCTCAGAGAAGACAGAAAGAAGAAAACCAGGAAATATTCACATCTTAGGAGCTGAAAACAAATGCTCTGTGGCGACTAAACATTAAAAATTAGCCTGCCAGGTTTGTGAAGTTGCAGTTTACAGTCATCTCTGTCCACACTCATGTATGTCGTGAAGACTTAGGTGGGCGTCGACTGCTGGTATGATCATCAAATTTTCTTTAGTTCATCCTCGAGTCCAAGTCAATGTTGAAAACCTCCCCTCAGGTGTTCCTAAGGTATCACATACAATTATGGGATGGACATGAGTTCACAGTGACCTTAGTGTTGGACCATCAGATTCTAATCAGTTCATCCTTTAGTCCAAGTGAATGTTTGTGCCACATTTTAGGCCTTTGAGACTGGTTGGCAACCTGCTGGTAACTGCATGCCGCTAGGGAAAAATGTTTATTCTCCAACCAGCTGGTGAGTGGTTGCTGGGTGAAATCTGTCACAAAAAGGATGCTGCACCAAGAAACCTCCTTGTGATTGCTTTGGTCGCTAGCATATTGTTGCGGTTGCCCGTAGTTTGCACGGAACATGCCGACTTGTCCGCCAACACTCGCCAGCCACTTGTTAGGCGGTAGTGAAACTTGAAAAAGGGCAACACAAACCAGAAATGGACACCGTTTGTCTTTGAAGTAAAAGTTGTGCCTAACCACTGCAATCAACATGTTTCCAAAGGCACAACTTTTACTTTGAAGGAGAATGTTCTCCGTTTGAGGTTTGCATCAGCGTTGTCCATGCAAACTACAGGCAATCTGTTAGCAACCATGGAAAAAGATTTTGGCGCAACCAATTTTCATCTAGTAATCCCAAACTACCTCCAGCAGCCACTCAGCAACAGGTTGGGGAACACACAGTTTTTCTTTACAATCGTTGTTAGTCAGGGGGATGTTGCCGACCGGTCTCTAAGCTTGCATGACTAAGGTCTAAAATATGACACAAACGTTCCCCTTGGACTCAAGGACGAACTTATCTAAATTTGGCAATCCAACACTCCTTTAAAGTCTTTTATGACATACAGTCATAAAAGACTTTATGACATGTGGACAGACATGGCATAAACTGCAACTTGACAACAAATTGACATCTTCCATGCAAGCTACAGGCGACAGTGGCAACCAAAGCAATCGCAAAGTTTCTGGTGCAGCACGATATACCTCTTTGCGACCAATTTAACTTAGCGACATCTAACAACCTCCAGCAACCATTCACCAACTGGCTGAGAATACACATTTTTCCCTAGTGATGGTTGCTGACAAATCTACTGTAGGCCTGTGTTACAAAGACCTTAAGAAATTCCCCAAAGATGATCAAGAGATATTGAAAAAGTGGAGATGAACAGATGGAAACCAGTAAATATAAAGCATCCAGCCACTGCTGTACGAGGCACAGGAGAATAAAAAATTGTATGAATAACAATTAATTACCATGATTCTTTGTGTTTAATTAATTCATTAATTTAAGTGTCAATCTACCTCCTAATCAGTTAAACAACTAATTTTTTCAGCTCTATGAACTCCAAATAAAGCCTGAGGTCTACAATTTTATCTAAATTCTCAGTCTGGCAGCTCTCCTAGCCTTTTTTGTGACCGTACTTTTACAATTTGTACAAACAACAAAACAAATTGCAAATCTTCACTGTAAACCCAAAGACTAAACATGACGCTGCATCATGATGCTGTTTTTTAATATTCATTGTGGTGTACAATAAATTAAAGATAACAGTCACTGTTGCAAAACTAAGGAGATTTAAAGTATTTTATAAGGTGCAGCGTGTATAATGTGCCTTTTAGAAGAGCACAGAAAGCACCTTATCGTGAGTTTTACTACAAATAAAGGTATGGACTTATATATTATTCACTGCAGTGTTTTCAGTGAGAACTTTCTTATACATCCTTCTGCTCCTGAGGTTTTCAGATGTATTTTGAGCACCAAAAGGTGAGTGCCCTTTATTTCCATCACAAATCACAGAAGGCAAACGTCTTTACAGCAGATATCTCCAAAACTGGGCAACTCTCACTAGTACAGTCTAGATGGTTAAACAGTACTAAAATATGTAAATTGGATTTTGGGGGTGAGCTGCCTCCAAGGCTCCCGGCCTCACTTCTCAGGCTGGACCACCTGTTAAACAAGGGATGAATGATCATGTGTGTTGTAGGTTAATGGGAATCACATGCTGCTCATCTGCCCTGGCCACATGTCCTCTAGTTTTTCCCTAACAACCCTTCTTGTTTATGACTATGGAGCATTAAAATAACTCCTTTAAGCAGGATTAGTGGTTTGCATGTTTGCAAAATGAAATTAGGTACAAAGACAATGTGATGTTCAGTTCAAAACATCCATGAAATGTTGCCACCAGTGTGTGTTTTTGGCAGCTTTGACTACCCAAACACCAAGTACTAAAATATACCCTATTCACTACCATGCCCAGTGGATGGTAGGGCTCTAATGCCTTGCTCAAGGGTGTGAAATTGGAGCAGATGTTGTGGCTGAATAGCCAGGAGTGTTGCTAGCTCATTTGTATTGTGTTAAATAATACAGAAGATTCCCAGTTGCTCCATAAATCACCCAGGAACCACAGCTGGTGTCATCACGGAGGTCCACTGGAGAATTAGCCGTCTGCAAATAATGTCTAAATATAAAACAGGCCTGCTGGAAAACACACACCTTCACATGGAAATTCTCTGTGACTCAGCAGTTCACTAGTCACTGAAAGGCCTCATAAGATTTCAGCTCATCGTGACACCTGTGGTTTGGGTCATTTGGGGGAAGACTGAAGACAAAAAGGCTCACTGTATTTAAATCACATGCTTTACTCAATCAAAAGGACCTCTGTCACCTCATAAAGCAACTCCAATAATAACAAATGACCTGCATGCCTGAGTAAAGTAAAAGCACTCATTATGTGATGGATAAATTAATAAATATAATCACACTGAACATTATTGTATGTGCAGCATTTTACTTAAGGTTTAACTAGTTTCATTACAGTGACATAGTTAATTCAAAGTGGTCCAACTAAGATTAATAAATGACAAATGATAGTCCACACAGACCTCAACTGATACCAGCCTACCACAGATATGTGGTCTGACATGTGCCGATATAAAAAGTGTGGCTCCTAATTCACAATACTCTCTGCAGCACAAACAACACAGTAGCATCTAAGGCTGTGCCATATCATATCACCTATGACAATACTGCTATAAGACAACCAATCTCACTCACATTCACACGTGTTTTTGCCTTAATTACTGTGTTTCATGTATGTTTTAACAGGATTTAATAAATACAGTGTTATATAAATAAAACTGAACTGAATTCAATTTTCCAAACAAAATACACTATATTGCCAGAAGTATTCACTCATCCATTCAAACTGTTGATATCAAGTGTTCCAATCACTTCCACGGCCACAGGTGTATAAATCAAGCACCTAGGCATGCAGACTGCTTCTACAACCATGTGTGAAAGAATGGATCGCTCTCAGGAGCTCAGTGAATTCCAGGGTGGTACCGTGATAGGAAGATACCTGTGCACTTGTGAAATTTCCTCACTGCTAAATATTCCACAGTCAGCTGCTAGTGGTTTTTTAACAAACTGGAAGTAATTGGGAATGACAGCAACTTAGCCATGAAGTGGTTGTCTGACTGCATTGTGCCAAGAGTAAAGTTTGGTGGAGGGGGGGTTATGGTGTGGGGTTGTTTTTCTGGAGTTGGGCTCAGCCCCTTAGTTCCAGTGAAATGAACTCTTAATTCTTCACCATATCAAGACATTTTGAACAATTTCATACTCCCAACGTTGTGGGAACAGTTTGCGGATGGCCCCTTCCTGTTCCAACACACCAGTGCACAAAGCAGGTCCATAAAGACATGGATGAGTGAGTTTGGTGTGGAAGTACTTGACTGGCCTGCACAGAGTCCTGACCTCAACCTGACAGAACACCTCTGGGATGAATTAAGAGTGGAGACTGTGAGCCAGGCCTTCTCTCCAACATCAGTGTCTGACCTCACAGATGCACTTCTGGAAGAACGATGACAATTCCCATAAACACTCCTAAACCTTGTGGAAAGCCTTCCCAGAAGAGCTGGAGCTGTTATAGCTGCAAAGGCCGACATCATATTAAACCCTATGGATTAAGAATGGGATGTCACTAAAGTTCATATGTGTGTGAAGGCAGATGAGCGAATACTTTTGGCAACATAGTGTATAAAGAAATGAGAGGTGGCTCGAGACTTCTGCACAATACTGTATCTATTTACCTTAACAGTACAGTACGGTGAAAGTCCTTCAAACCATAATCCCTTAAAAAAAACAAAAAAAACAAAAAGACCCTTAAATCCATGCTGGCAGCTCTCCATCTGTTTACATCTCTTGATAAAAGCTTTTTTGTATTTGGGTCAGAGATGACCATGTGATGCATGGAGCCTTAACAGTCTCTTTAGTTGGACGGTGTACAGTGATTTAGCTAATGGTCTCCTCATGTTGTCTCTTTGCTTGTGTCTCATTCGCTGTAGACCGAAGAAGTGTGCACGTTATCCCAGCCGATTGCAAAAGCAACACTGGCCTGATTTCAGAGGTATCGAGTCTGCTTCTGTAATCTAAGTAAACTCAAATGAAGTCTTTTAAAAGGCATTAATTCAGACACCTTAAGAAGTATGCCAGGCACTTTTAGGCAGGGAATTGTCTCACTCAGACTGCATCAAACTTCAGAAATTCCCACAAGGAAACTGGCTACACGCACACACACAGCTAATTCTGCAGTGGTAATAAGTGTTGATTTTTCTGCTGCAATCCTTTCCAAGCTAATTGGAGAGATGTTTGTACACTTATGGGGCTGACGCAGCTCAGAGTTGGCTGCTACAAACTACAGCAAAATGTTAAATTAATAATAAATTGTGCATTTATGAAAAATACTTGTCTGGTTTAAATTCAGACTTATACAAGCCATGCAGAGGTTATTTCCCTATATTTGGAAGCGGTTCTTTTGTAAATAGCTGTCACGCTAGTGCAAGTGTCTTATCACAAGCTGGTATGATGGTGTTTCAAGGTGAATCGTGTAGGATATTTAGCAAAAAAACAAATAAAAAAAAAACCCCAAAAGAAAGGCAGTGAGAAACTAAAAATATCACACAATAAGCTCTGTAAATCTCTAAGACATCATGAAGGTCAGTCAATGTTCCAATGACTGAGCTTCAGAGTGATAAAATGAAAGGCAGTAGACTAACACTAAAACAATGAAACACAATCAAACAAAAGGTAAATGCAAATTAGTGATTTGCAGAAGTTGATAAAAACCTTGAGGGCTTTTATAAAGAAAACGGTGGTGAACACAGCCGAGGAAAACCTCAAGATATATTAGACGCGTGTCATTCAAACAACATGGTGCCTTCAGGGGACCTGTTGTGCTCATTTCCAGCCCTATAGTGCACTGCTCTTACAGACTTCGAGTTCACCCCATGACTGAAACAAGCCGGTTTACCTCCTGCCTCTTTAAGGCACCACCACCCACCCAGCAAACTGTAAACAGTATATGAGAACTGACAGCAGTAATACTGGCAGCAACCAAGACTTCAGCAAGATGTCCCTGTTCAGTAAATACCGGGCTCATCAGCCGCTTCCTCTGTGACATAATGGTGGATTTGATCTTTCACTCACAGCCTTTATTAAACAGTATCTCTATATGAACCTGTTAATAGGTACAGGAGCGGGAAATGTGCTAAATGTCAAACGAAATGGCATCAGAATGTTCTAAAGGAAAAGTGTAGTTTGACTTTCTGAGGGTGATTTGCACCGAGGACGACATACAAAGAAATCAGTGATTTGCCAGGAAAAAAAGCAAGTACTCAGAGCAGCCTGAGCCTTTTTACTCACCTTTATCTCAATATTTGAAACTCTGGCCATTTTTAAAGGTGATCTAATCTGCTCATTTCCAGATTCATCCACTTTTTACCGCTTATCCAGGGGCTGGGTCGCGGGGGCAGCAGTCTTAATAAAATTTGCCCAGACCTACCTCGTCCTGGCCACCTTCTCCAGCTCATCTGGGATGATGTGTAGGCGTTCAGATATAATCTCTCCAGCGTGTCCTGTGTCTTCCCCGGGGGCTCCTCCCAGTGGGTTAGGGTTTGGAACATCTCACCTAAGAAGCGCCTGGGAGGCATCCTAGTCAGAGGCCCAAACCACCTCAACCTTTCGAAGTTGAGGAACAGCAGCTCCACTCTGAGCTCCTCCCGGATGACTGAACTCCTCAGGCTCTCTCTAAGGGAGAGCCCAGTCACTGCTTGGAGAAAGCTCAGTTCCACTGCCTCCCTTTAAATCTCTTTCTTTCAGTCATTACCCAGACCATAGGTGAGGGTAGGGACGATAAATCGGCAGGTTTGCGTTCACACTCAGCTCTCTCTAACCCCAAAAGACAGTGTCCACATCCCTGCAGACACTGCACCAGTACGTCTGTCCAACCTCCTGCTCTGCTCACTCATGAACAGGACCCTGAGATGCTTAAACACCTCCACTTGGGGCAGTAGCTTGCCCCTGACCATGGCCTCAGACTTGGAGGTGTTGGGAGCCACCAACACAAGCTTCTGGAATGGCCTTCCCAAAGCCCCGACCTCAAGGTGCAACTTGCTAAGGGAAAATTAACCAACTATTAGTGGGTGTGTATGTATATATTTGAGCCTGTATGTATACTTTTGACTCTGTATGGATTAGAGAAAATCCAAAATAAATTCACTCTTGTGCACCCAATTCTTGTTCTTTAAATTCATTAAAGATGTATGCTGTACAATCATTCCACCCTGGAAAAAGAACAGTTCAAAGAAATAATTAAAAGCCCCAAATTACCATCACAGTCATGCCCATGATGAGTGGATATATAATTTATACAGATATTTTTAAGTATTTTGCAGATATTTGCACTAATAGGATACATCAAATTTCATTATACATGTGCAGTGACAAAGACATTATTATTCTTATTAATCTGCAGTGTATTCCCCTAACACGAACATCCAACACTGCAACTTATATTTGACAGAAGGTAGAAAAACCTTTAATAAGCCCCCTTAAAATATACAGCATATTGTCAGAGCATCAGTCCCGACTCCGTCCTCCGCTGCTCCTGCGTCTCCTTACATCACTCCAGAGCAGCACAGAGACGGGGCAGCAGCACACAGACCTCCTTGTCTCAGCCTCGCCACGTCACGGCACGTCTCGAGGGACAAACAGAGCCATATCGGTGCCGTGCGCCCGCCACCTCGTGATGTCTGGAAACACGCCTGGCCCTGCCAGACCGATGCAAAGCCGTGCCAGGCAATGTCTCGTACCAGCTGGGGGCTACCGGATGATTCGCCACGGCTTATTGGGAGCCTTCACTGAGTGTTTTTCTCTCTTTGGACTGACACCAACCGCAGACCTCTGTGTCTCACTCCTTCTTGCTGTGTCTAATCATAGCCCGGATGTTTAGTTTATCCGGACCGCATCTGTGATATCCGTGAAATGTTCGGCCTAGTTCTGCAGCTGCAACACGCCGCTGCTTTGGCTGTAACTTGCCATCTTAAAGAGTTTGTTAAAAAGGCAGCTTAAAGATTTTTAGGCCCATTAGGCCACTCAGAGAAGTATCACTCTGCCTCTCAACAAGTGTCTGGACATCCTTCAGTCAGTGACGTAATGACACGTGTCAGACGTGGCAGTAAATTGTTCATTATGAGACTTCTGTTTCTTTCTCGAGGCGGAGAGAGAATTCATCAGAGGGGAAGCAGTGATACCAGCTGCTACACCCACAGCAGGCTCAACAGACCAGAATGCTCTGCATCCACTTTTGTTTTTCCATCTCTCTCGCTCTCGCCACCCACACACGCAACCCATAGATGGGTTTAAACATTTCCAGTCTCTCTGTAGGCCCAAACAGGCACCTCTGATGGAAAGCAACAAGTTGTGCTCATTCTCTGAGGGTTGTGACAAATCACTAAGCAGATGAGACAGGTGCAGGCAGCTGAGGTTCAATAAGAGAGCAAATAACTCCTGGAAATGCAAAGAGCAGCCCCGACTGATGAGATCTGAAACAGTAACCCAGCGTGGATGCTCCTCTGTGATTTCTACAAGAGATCAAGAGAAATCAGCGTCCTCTTCCGCCACAGTGACTTTGCTGCAGACTGCTAACCTCGGGCGTCCGTGATCTCGAGTCAACGAGGCAGCAGGCTGCTGCAGCGAGCCATCGTGAGCTCCCCCTTTTTCTAAAGCATGAAAGAGAGCATGCATTCAAATCCAGGCAGATATCCAACACAAAACAGCACTGTGGCTCAGTTATGATCGGGAGCATCGGAGCAGGGGAGCGACGGGAGTTGATATAACTGGATTGACAGAGGCGGTTAAACCCGCAGATTCAGACTGCGACCCTGCAGGTCACACGAAGCAGGGAAAGCGGTCACAGCGGCGGCTGCTGTCAATCATCCACGTCGAGCTCATCGGCGCTGTAAATTTACTTTGACGTCAAAGAGTGGTCTTTTGGCTCTAATCGTGAAAACCAATCCGAGCGTGCAGAGCGCTGATGTGGCCCAGTTGTTGATGTTTTATTGAGCTTTTTTTTTTATTTATTATTATTCCACCCCTCTATATATCCTGAGATGGGATTTGCTGAGCATGCTCTTTTTCAGCACGCCATGCGGCAGACTCATTCAGCGGGACCCTGCATTTACACCTGGGAGCTGCCCCGCACACTCTGCTACTGTCGGCTAAGGCAGCAGCTCTCACACTGTGGGGGGGGGGGGGGGAGGAGGTGCTGTGAAACTAGGCTGCATAAATATGATTTAGGTAGGGGAAATATGCCAGAGTTTACTGGTGCTGAGATCCTTTTTTAGAAGCTGCTTCCCCTGGATGAAAACTGTGGGATGGGGGCGTTATACCAGTAGCCAAGATTAAACTAAGAGAATCTCTATTTATTTCCTAACAGGGAAAGATGGGCTTGCTTTTTTTTTTTTTTTATTTTGTAACAGGATAAAACTGACTCACTGTTTACTGATCTCCTTGACAGTGCTAAAACCACCGAGAGCCTACCATCACAAGTTCACACTGTGCAGAGTTTGGGCTTTGAATATTTTATTTTCACAAGAGCTGTACAGCTTTATTATTCATGTGTGGCTTTATCAAGTCTAGAGGTAAATGACGCTGGATTTTTTTGAGGTCCAATACTGATTTGTAGAGAATGAAACATTCTCGTATTGATCGATTGGCTCATAGTTTACACCAGGAGGAGTCCGAGTATTTTACAGTGCTTTCACAGAGAGCTCGACTGATAGCTGAGTTTTAGAGGTGATGCAGATAATGACGACAATGAGATAAGGATGCAGTACACATAGTTTTTCACAGTGAATAAATAACACTGGTCTAAGTCCTACACCCCGTGATTCAGTAGCTTGTAGAACCACCTTTAGCAGCAATAACTTGAAATCATCATTTTCTGTATGACTTTATCAGTCTCTCACATCATTGATGCAGAATTTTTGGCCCACTCTTCTTCATAATGTCGCTTCAGTTGATTCATTTATGCACAGCTCTCTTAAGGTCCCAACAACACATTTCAATCAGGTTGAGGTCTGGACTTCGACTGCAGCACCTTGATTCTTTCTTTTTCAGCCATTCTGTTGTAGATTTGCTGCTGTGCTTGTGATCATTGCCCTGTTTCATGGCCCAGATTCAGGCCAGGTCTTGTGGGTGCAAAACAAGCCCAAATCATCACCCCTCCACCACCGTGCTGACAGCTGATATTAGGTGATTTTGCTGATATGTGGTTTTGTGCATTATGCCCAAACATCTACACTTTGGTCTCATCTGTCCAAAGGACATTGTTCCAGGACTCTTGTGGTTTGTTCAGATGCAACTTTGCAAACCTAAGCTGTGTTGCCATGTTCTTTTTAGAGAGAAGAGGCTTGCTCCTGGCAGCATTCCCAAACAAGCCGTACTGTTTAGTATTTTTCTAATTGTACTGTCCTGAACTTCAACATGCTAACTGAGGCCTGTAGAGCACGAGATGTAGCTCTTGGGTTTTTTTGCGCTTTCTCTGAGCACTGCACGGTCTGAGTTTGGGGTGGATCTGCTGGGATCCCCAATTCCTGGGAAGATGGTGGCCTGATGTTAACGCACACCTGACAAACTACCAAAACTTCTGCTTTTATAGAGGTGCTCGCACTCGCTGATGATCAGTTAACCAAGTGCATCTGATTAGCAGCAGCTGGCTACTGTTTTAAAGAAAAAGGGAAATGCCACAGTTATTTTTAAATTGGGATTGAAAACTTTTTTTTAGCTTTTTATTTGATAAACATTGCAGTCAGTTAGTTGCAGGCCACATCCTGGTTAGGTGTGACGCTGCTCTGCTACATGCTGCAGGTTGCAGGAAATATCGTAGTCTCAAAAATTTCAAGGGGAAGGGCACCCAGACCTCCAATGCTTACAAGCCCATGGTTCAAAGTATTATCATATCATAAATAAAGGATCAAATTTTGCAAAATGTATCTGAGAGTTGCAGCAGAAGGTGATTCTGGTAAACATGAATTATCCAGTTGATTTACCCTTAGCCCAAAGAATCCTGATTTCTGTTTTATTGCTTCATTAATGTGGCACAACCATTTGCCTTTGAAGTAAAAATCATCGTGGATCAAAGCTACTGCAGCTTCAGCATCAACGCAAACAAGTTCAAGCTCTTATAAGTGCAGCACTTTGGCTTATTAGAAATGTATATTACGGCAGCTCTGCAAACTCTTCAGATCTGATATCAGGAGGCCTGTTTCACTGTCGATGCAAATAGGAGCTACAGCCGTCTCAGCTTTCATGTTGGAGCAACTCTGCTGCAGGCTTTTGTCTCAACATCTGATCAGTCTCACCATGTTTGCAGAAGAAGTGACAAAATTGAACTGTGCACCCACACGGGGTCGATTTCGGGTTTAAAGTTGCCACTTCTGCAACTCCGGTATTTCCCTGCTCACATCTATCGCCCTCCTACCTTTAATGGACTAAATGAGAGCAAAGTGGAAAGGCATCAGGGCCTTAACACAATGGAAGGCAATAACTGATGTGCTCCATTTAGCACGTCTAATTTGACATTTCTGTGGAGGAACTGCAGGCGGTAGATTTGATGCTTCAGCAGCACTGCTGCCTGCATGCCAACGCTGAGAAGAGTGAAGCAAGTTGATTATATTTTCTGGTTGCAGCCTGTTCAACAGTCTGAGACGAGCTACATGATAAACGTTTGCTCTCCAGCAGCATCCTGGTTTAGACTGCAGCCATCCTGTATGTTGCAGGGTGATTTTTTTAAATACTTTGTAGCTGCTAATCATCCATTTCCCACATAAACACGCACCCTCTAATCAGAGAAATCAAGAAGTGGCATTGAGTCTGTTTGTCTCACCTCTTCCATTAAGTCTTCATATCTAAATGGCCTCATATTCATTGCCTCCCCCGGTGAAACCTTTCTGCTCCTATGGGGGTAAAACACTGGTGAAAATTGCAGGATAATTTAAACTTTTCCTCAGCTCACATGAACATTTCACAAAGGGCTCATATTAGAAAAGGATCCTTTTTATGGTTCAGGTGACTACCGCTGCCAAGTTTAGTATGTAAAAGGTGTTGGTGGTAGATTAAATGAAAAATGTAGCCTCTAGTGTCAAAGACAGAGAATATTTTTACCCCTTTTCTGACCTTCTCCCCAATGCCATGCTCAAAGACTTCAGTGTTGCTTATTCTGTGGCAACTGTTGCTCCAGTGTCACTCAGCAAACCAACATGTCAGGTTTACCTTTGAATAATGAAAAGCTTGTGGGTTTAAAGGATGAGCAAATAAGTCCCGGCTGAAACTGAACCAGGGATGCTGTGCTCTTAAAGTATAATACAAAGCTGCTGGTAAACAAGGACCTGTGAAAGTGCGCTTATTTCCCAGCTTTCCTGAGTCATAACAGACAAACAGACTGCAATTTACAGCGAGGCTGACACACTCTTCACAAGATGTTCAACCAACTGAAGTCTTACTTCTTTAGCTGTAAAATTGGGTTGACTTTTCCAGGATTTGACTGAAAAACTGGAGAAGCATTTCAATCACTTAGACAAGCATAACTTACGTCACACAGACACATCAGAGGTAGACGCTCTTATTTCATAAGGAGCCAGTCAAAGTCAAGAAGAAGATGAAACCAACAGCAAAGAAATCATGGAGTTTTGTTTTTCTCTCCAGAAAGTCTCGTCTTTTCAAGCTGCAGCACCCTACCCCCCCCCTTGATGTGTGTGGCTAAAGACCAGCCACGTACGTAGTACACCAAAGGAGGAGGAGAACATGGCGCTCGTGTGGAGTGGAGGTAAATGTTAATTTGTCTGCACCTTCAGACTCAAGATAGAAGAACATTTTACGTTTGATCATCTGAGAAAGGGTCCTCTTCACTAAAGAAGCCAAAAACAAAAAGTGCAACTGGCACCTGGATAAAACCCCATCCTCTTCCTCCTCTCCTCACGCCTCGTCTCCTGAACACGCCAAGGCTCTAACACACGAAAACCTGCATGAACGTGCTTATTTATTCCCAACGTTGTTGCAATTACTGATTGTCAGAAGATTAGACACGCGACCCTCATTTCTCTGGACAGCTGACAGGACAACGAGCCAGCTAAACAACAACAGCTGGTTATAAGCTAACATGCTAGCTAATGTTAGGCTTTAGTATTTTAAAAATCACACTTTCCCTCTGAAAAACAGTTTGATTACATTCTCACATCACGTGAGAGTTTATTCACTAAAGCCGTTTTTCCGTACGGAACGACTCGGTGCGGGTCGACTCATGTGTTGTGTTTCCATTTCACCTTGATGTGGATGGAGTCGATATAGCCACGCGGGGAGTAGTGTCTTGACGTAATTTGTATGCGGCTCAAAACACAAACAACAATGGATGAGATAGAGGCAAGCTAACAGCTAATGCCAGTTTAATATCATCATCATCATGCATAAGTCCCCTGTACAATGTTTTAATGGATAAAGGTTATCATTAAGTATAACCCATTACTGCCGGGTGATCACTGTTACCTGCCCCTACAAGCCGAACAGCTGGTTAGCACAGAGCCTGAGGCCGCTGATCAAAGGAACTTTGAATACCGTAATAACATGACCGTTTGTCCTATCAGAAAAAATCAAACAGTTCCTGAAAGCTGAGAAACTGCACTTCACAACCAACATAGGGGAGTACTATGGTGTTATTGCAGTAATTGTTGACGTAAGTCCGCAAACGGCGGCACTTTTGAAGTACACTGAGCCGATTATGACATGTTCAGTACGCTGTGTGTGCATTTCAGATGGCTCTCATGTTGTAAAACTACTGCTGCAAACTGTAGGCCTGGGCATTCAACCGGTGCTTTGGGCCTCCAGTTTCTTGCTGTCAGATTTTAAAAATGGCACGCTGATTCTGGTGAAGGAGTCGCTCTCATGACTCCGCTAGTGATGACTCTCCCTGGCCAATCAGTGGCGTGCTGTCCTCCGCGTCACATTTTCGGATCACCCCGGATCGCCTAGAACCTCGGGTGAGTGATTACGGGAAAAGGACCTACAGAGTGTACCTGATTCTAATGGAAATACCGTCAAATCGCAGCGAGTCGAGTCGACCCGCGCTGAGTCGTTCTTTATGGAAAAGGCCCATAAGTGTCGGAGTCCAAGAAAGTTAGCCCCCCTTCAGAGACAGTTTCACTAATGGAGGCTAACAGCAGCTAACAGCGACAAAAACAGCAGCAATTACCGACAGAAAGGTTCAGGATATCCTCAACAACTCACCTCAGGATCGCTGTCAAAGAACAGAAGTGAGCTTCTCTCCCGCTGACAGCCGAGGTAAACAGTCGACTGACAGATAGCATTAAAAAAACAGGGGGCACATCCAGGAGTCATTTTTGCTATCTGGGAACAGTTGTTACAGATAAATGGTTGCCAGAGTTTTTGAGGAGAGGTTTAGGAAAAGAATACAATTTAGGTTAAATTACACCTGTTCAAACCCACATTATGGAAGGCAAACTTCCCACGATACCTGTTATATTGATTGGTTTTGTGTTTCTAGCTTCTCCCGTCTCTGTTGCCATGTTTCGTGTTTATCTTTGAAGGTTTGTCTCATCATGTGTCTTCCTGCTTTTGTGTTTGACTGTCTCCACCTGCTCCTTTTCTTTTTTGCCTTTTTAGACCCGCGGTGTACATACAGTCTCGTGTCTCCTTTTGCCTGTTGGATTGTCAAGTTGTTCCCTGGGAATCTCCCTGAGATTCCTCATGCTTCTTTGACATATTCACATTTTCCTTTCTCCGGGACTTGGTGTGCCTTTGGATTCTTGGATAAACCACACCCAGTGTCTCGCATTTGGATCTAAAAGCTTAACTTGCATGGTACAGTTCTCCATTCTCTTGACTACCATTGGTGACCACTCCTACAAGAGTGAAGAAAACATCTGGAGACGTCTCAGATGTTGAAGGACTTCTTTTGAGGTCAGTCCAACTATTGTGCATGTTGAACAGTTAAAGATATCCTGTGTGTATAAATGGGTCTTTTTATCACTATATAATCCTTCCAGGTTTATAATAAGCTTCCAAATAATCCTAGGACTCATACCTCCAAGTCTCTAAATACCTTTTATCAATGTCAAACAGTCCACTGGAGCTGTTGCACACCTGGTTCACATGAAAGCCTCTTATTTTTGTTTCTACCCTGTATTCAGATTCAAATGTTAAAACAGCTGTGCTGATGCTGCAAACCTGTGCACGCCTGCATTTTAAAACACAGAAATCTGATCGGGAATCAATAAAGAACTGAACCTTTAAATAGATAGATAACGGCAGTGGCATGAATATGATCCCATCAATATCCATCTTTACTCCTCACAAGGTTAAAAGCTGCTTTAACACATTCTCTCACAATGTGACCTCAAGAATATGTAATCAATCTGACAAAGAATGAAAGCCTCTGACTTCCCACCAGTCAATCAGAGCTGAGAAAGTCCAGCTGCCCTTTATTAAACCCTTCTGGATACAGATCAGGTGCTAACAGCAGTCCTGTTGGGTTCTGTTTCATCACCTGTGCCTGCAGGAATATACCCACAACAATGCCTGCTAACAAGGTCTGCAGCGCAGTAACTACCTGGAGTAACCTTTGGTAGACTTTTTAAACATCTGAGCAGCCGGGATGCCGGATTTAGATGTGGGGAAGGCCAAAAGAGAAAGAAAGCAGAAAGAAAATGCTAAACTTAATGTTACAAAGCAGATGCTTTACAGTCCAAGCCACCATTTCTAACTGCATTTCTGAAAATGAAGGTGAAAAGCTTAAAGCAAACTCAGACAACACACAAAATGTACCTGGAAAAAAAAAGCATTAAAGAGCACAGTGTGTCATAATTTCACAGTGTCAGTATGACAGAGAATCATCCACCGGGCAGTACACAAGGATTTAAAACTACAGCAGCACATCAGCTAATCGAGAACATGGTGAGAGAGAAAAAGATTGTATACGTGATTACATCAGAGAAACTGTGAGACACAGTCTGTCTTATTTGAGTCAGCAGACCTCCTGTCGGGGCTGCGCTTCAATGAAGCTGCAACAATACCACAAAAAAAATGTCCAATGATTCATCGTGATGAGGATGAAACCCGCCAACATCTGCTGTTATAGTGCTACCACTCAAATAAGACAGAAAAATGGGTTTTAACATTGAATCCAATGTAAAAATAAATATGTTTTTTAACTGTTTCTTTGCCATGAAATCTTTAATAAAGGCATTAAAATAAAAAATAAATTCAGGTAAGTAACCTGTGGAGTGAACTACAGATGGACAAAGACTCAAAAACTGCTCAGGTTCCGATTCACGTGGCTAACTTATAAGTGTTGTGTAGGTACAAGGCTGAAAATAGTGTTGTCATGAGGCAAGTATTTGTGTTCATTTAGTTGGTAAATGTCAAATAAAACAGCATTCCTCCACCTACAAGTTGTTTGATGCTTGGCTGCTGAACTGAATGATCCTATCAGAGTTTATAGTGGTACTAAAAGCAAATCCTTACTTTGGCAAAAGTGTTCTTCTAATCTTAAATTCCCCAAATGTCATTTTTATACAGTTTGTTTATTCTGGTCCAAATCAGCTGATGAGTTTGTACATATGTAGCTTTTTCTCTTGGTTTGGTTTCTTTTCACACACAGAAAAAGCCAAGTGAACTCCAAACGAACCAAAATGCGTCATTAAAAACCACATGAGAACGTTCAGTCCGCTGACTGGCCGGATGTGTCTGTGGCGGGAGCAACAAAAGTAAACACAGGAAGACGCTGTTGTGGTCTGGACTCCTGGAGATCGTGAAGAACATACATTCATTTCACTGCTAGTTGCTAGCCCACACTGACCTTTGCATATCTATGGTACCCTGTCGCATCCCAGAAAGCTAGTTTAGCTCAGACTTTCAATGGACACCTGGTAGTTGGTTTTGATCAAAATCGGAGATAAACAAACTGCTTTTGAGTTTGTTTGGAATCAGATCGAGACCACCTCTGCCAAAGGGTCTCAGTGCGGTTGTTCTGGTCCGCATCCAAGTGGCATTGCTCTGTTCACATCTGTACAAACAAACCGCACCAAGCGGGAAAACGAACCAGAGTTCAATTTAAACACAGCAGGTATGAAAACACCATTAGAACTGGCGCAAACAGCCGATCCCCAAGCTAAAAATGTGGGACAGACTTAGCCCTCACTGAGCAGTTTTCTCATTTGAAGAAGGCCACACCAGCTGGTGGTTAATTTAACTTTAATTCAACTGACTGCAGTTCCATCCTTCCATATAGCGATGCTGGTGTGAAGATGGTTAAATCATACTGTTCTAGCTGTAATGATCGAAGATCATTCAGGTGAGGGGTGAACAGGAAACACATCGGAATAACGGACTTTATTTTTGGTTCATGATCCAATCATGATCAAGAAATCAGACCCATAGCATCTCAGCCAGGTGAAATGGTCATGAAAAAGAAATCTATTTGTTCATGTTCAAGGACATTAATCATCAAGTTTTTTTTCCCTGACAGCACCACACTGAAACCGATCCTCTCCGCAGGCTTTGGTGGGGCTGCATCACACACACAACCAAAAAACCAGAGCTTTCAAAAGGTCGGAGCAGTCCTATTTTAACCCCAACAATGATCAATGATCAAACCTAACCAAATTTCCATCTATCTATCTTCTGCTAATTTTTCATGTCTGGGTTGCAGGGCCAGCAGCCTACGTTTCAAACCTTCATGTCCCCAACCACCTCAACTGGCTCCTTTCGCTCCACTCTGAGCTCCTCTAAGGGAGAGCCCAGGCCAGAGTTGTGATCTAGGCTCCACCTTAATCATGAAAATTGAGCTGCCAGGAAAAGAAGAAGACCACAGAGGAGGTTCATGGAGGACAAGCAGATGGTTGGTGCGACAGAAGAAGAAGAAGGTGATGCTGAGTGAGTGAGACGGGGACAGATGATCTGCTGTGGCGGCCTCTAAAGAAGAACAACTATCACGTGATCTCTGGTGTGAGCGGCAAAACCAACAGCTCCAGCCTCTAAATGTGGAAATTTCACCTGTTGAAAATGGAAAATGTATATTTCATGAACATGGACATGAATGAGCAGGAAAAACTGGAAAATTCGTGTCCACAAAGAAGAATCAATGGAGTCGTGACACTTCACAAACTGCTGTGAGACTGTTGTGTTGAGTACTGATCTCAAACTGACTCTTCATCAAACTTTTTCAGTTGCAACCTTAACTTTTCATCACGCGGAGAGCTGCTGTCGACAATAATCAACAAAAAACGAAAACAACACACGCGGCATCTGCACTGCAACAAGATGCATACGCAACACGAAGCAGAGCTTTTAGGTGGTCGAGGGGTGGCAAAGCTGCTCCTGCTGCGCTCAGTGAAAACCCAAAGCAGCTGGAAACAGCCTTTTCCCTAACTTCACACCAGCTGAGATTTAGGCGCAATCTGCAGCGACACAGAAACAGCAGATTAAAAGTGAGAGCTGATTCGCTTTTCTTGGACATCATAAGCCTTTAAATAGCAGCGTGCCTCATTCAGCGTCACACACTCGGGGACTAAGTTGAGAACATGGCCACAGTCCAGGAATAATTAAGAGCAGGAGGACAGACAGCCTCCCGTGTCGACCAGACAGAAATGACCACAAAAATAACAGCAGGGAAAAGAGACAGACGGCGGCTGCGATCACATGTGTCTGTGTGTGGTAACGCTCTCCCTGATCTCATGGTTTTTTCAGCCAGTGTCAACAGAAAAAAGAAAGTTTGTGTTAGAAAAACAGAGGTCAGCTCACAGCAGCACTCAACCCCTCAGCTGAAATGTGTTCCTGAGACGTTAATTAAATTTTACAGCATTTAACCAGCGATAACTTTAGTCACGTTTAGCTGCACAGCAATCGAAATTTTGATGGCAAGGCGGGAAAACAGTGAGACGCTGCAGTGGGATGTACGAGAAATGACAGAAACAGGTATTAAAATACACTTTCATAACCCCGCCGTCACTTCGTATATAGCCCTGTTCACACGGGATAAATATCACCAGGTGACCTCAAGTGAACTGTAATAACTGCAGCAGTTGTCTTTGCTCTTAATCTTGTGCAAATCTGCCATGTCAATAATCTTCATAATAAAAAAAAAAAATCAACAAAAGTAGAAGTAACACATTTATCCCTGTGTAAGTAAATCTTTTTTAAATATGTTTTTTTCCCATCCTTTTAGTGGTAGAGCATCACAGAAGACCTACTGGAAATTATTAATGAGAGTTTTAACAGAATTCTGGGCACAAATTTGTGAGGCTCAGCATGGAGACCCATTACATTTTGGTCTCATCTGCAGATAATCCTCTGGATTTGCTCAGTAAATTTAGGTGAATCACAGACTTCATTTATCCTGTGAGAAGGGGCGGGACTAGCAGTGGAGAGTCCCGTCCTGAAATCTGACTGTCCTCCCAAAATGACCTCGAAAGGATGTAAAATGATCAAAAGGGAGGCAAAATAAATACAAAGGCAGGTAAGACTTCCTTAAAGAGACATAAAATCACCATAAAGGGAAGCTAAATTAAAAGAAAGACAAGAGAAAGACATACACAATGACTACAAAGTGCACCGAATGAACACAAATGGAGTTACAGTGACCCCAGAAAACACAAAACCACCACAAAGGGATGATAAATCAACACTGAGAGAATACAAACAACCTCAAAGACACAAAGACACGACTGGAACATGAAGACAAAGGGAAACAAAATGACCCACAGAAACACAAAACGACCACAAAGGATAGTAAAAGGGTACACAGTGGTCCACAAGAGTGATGCAAAAAGATCCAGAGAGACACAAAACAACCACAAAGGAAAGGCAAATGAAGACAAAGAGATGAAAAATTTACTGTAAGCAGATGAAAAATGACCATAAAGAGAATCAAAATGGCCCCAGAGACACAAAACAAATACAAAAGGACAGAAAATGGCCTCAAAAAGAAGCAAAATGTCCCCAAAATACATGAGAGAGACCTCAAAGGGAGGAAAAAAAGCTTCAAAAAGCAGCAAAAATGAGCCTCAACAGGATGCAAAGTTACCTCAAAGAGTTACAAACCACCTTTAAGGTATGCAGAATGACCATAAAGAGAAACTAAATATCCAAATGACCACAATTGGATGCAAAATGGCCACAATGAGAAGTCAATACCAAAACCAATAGATAAGAGGTACTAAACACCTCCAGAACAAAAACAGGTGCAAACAGCCCACAGAGTAGCAAAAAATGTGAAAAAATAGCACAAAGGGACAAAAATGAGTGCAAAGAAAAACAAATTAAGTCCAAGAGACAGAATTACCACTACGAGTGACAAAAGGGTTCAACAATTAAGGCGAGACAGAAAATAAAATCAATGGGATGCAAATAAACCCTAAAGAGGTGCAAAATGACCCCACAGTGGGATACAAAATAGATCCAAAGAGACACAAAATGACTACAAAGAGAAGTAAAATGCCCGTGAAATACAACAACAAATGAACAGGAAAATAGTTCACTCAAAACAACCACAATGGGATGCAAAACAACCACAAGGAGGGAGGAAATATCTACAATGAGACAAAATGACTCCAAAGGGAGGGAGAAAAAAACCTTCAGAGATGCAAAATTCCCCCAAAATCCACAAAACAATCAAAATGGGATGCAAAATGGTCACAACAAGACACAAAATAACCACAAAGAAGTACTACATGACTCCAAAACAACAAGTAATGCAAAAAACAACCACAAAACATACACAATGGACACAAAGTAATGCAGAATGACCCCAAAGAGACACAAAATGACCACAAAGACGGTCTCAGAGAGACATGAAATCAATACAGAGAAACATCAACAGCGGGATCTTCCCAAATGAGTGTTTCTGAGAGATTCAGACACGTCTAATCTGAAGGAAAAGCCAAAGAAGATAAGCTGTGAGCTCCATCGAAGAACACAGAGATTGCCAGTGTGAACGCAGCCTGAGAACTGGCAGTGTAAAGACAAAGTCAGACACTGACGAGTTAATGGAGAGTGAAAGGCGTGGGAATAATGTGGGAAAATGGAAGAGCACACACGAACAAGGGTGTGACTGCAGCATCTTCTGCCGCCTACCTGCTCCTTGACAGAAGCCAGGAGGTTGGTAGTGGTGGTGCCGCTGGAGTCCGAAGGGTGGCTGTGACCGCTCGGCCCCTCTCTGGCCACCGCGGGCCCTTCCCCTTCTGTGTCGCCCTCCTCCATCGCCTCCACCTGCCCACTGTAGTCCAGAGCCTGCTGGCTGCTGAGGCGCCCTCTTGACCCTGCAGAAGGACTACAAGCCGGTCAGGATGTGGACAAGAGGAGGCACAACGAGCAGAAAATCACTGTCACATCCCCCAGGGGGGCACTGAGTGTGTCAGAGTGTGAGTTTACAGGGAGCACCTTGTGCTATAATAACCCTGCTGGGTATCACCCTGGTTTTTATAAACCTTCCTAATATCCCTGCAGAGACCCATAGTGATTTTATAGTGACCTTATGCTATCACTACAACACCCCTATGGAGGCTCACAGCGTGGTCTTTATGCACCTACAGTATCAGTCTCTATAGGGATTCATAATGAGGCTCACTGATGAGATTACAGTGCTTTCCCTTATATATGCTTTAATCTCCTGTGGAATTATGAGGCTTTTCAGCGGGGATTTAACCCTTCTGTGGCTAATGTGATTGCAGATGTCTCCACAATTTACAGTTGCAATAGTGTAAAGGTTATGCATTGCATGTGCAGGTGTGCATACACGCTGCACGGTAGGCATTTATCAGCATGTCACGTTCAGGATTTTTTTTTCTTTTCTTTTCTGAGCGATAAGCGAAGAGCCTTGATCATATCTACACATCAGCCTGACTGTCAGATATCAATCACACATCCACCATCCCGGCAGCCAAGGACGAGGTCACACCGACTCACCGGACCGGGAGACCGGGGAGCGGCATGCTCAATCCGAGCTTGCCTCTCTTGTTTCGGACACGCGGAGCTGCGCTCGACCGCCCGCCTGGCAGGCAGGCGGGCAAGCGGCTGTCAGTGAGCTACTCACCGGCCAGATGTTGCTGTTAGACGCAGGCCACAGCTGGCTCGATCCGTCCTCTTAAACATCCATCCTCCTCCTGCGGACGGCCGTGACAGCTACTACATTTCCCACGCGCCGACGTCACAAATAAACAAACAGTCCCGTGCACGTCCTCGCGCTCCTCCTGCAATTATGTTTTTGTTGTTGTTGTTGTTGTTTTTTACCCTCACCTCTTCTTCTTCTTCTTTTTTTCTCTTTTTTTTTTTACCTGGTGTAGGGTTTCGGTGCACTCATCCACCCCTGGCGTCCGCGCGGTAACGAACCACCCACCCACCAATCAACCCGCCCAGCCACTATTACTGATCAGCGGCGTGACGTCACCATGCGGCTATGGATCCTTTTCCGATACACTAATCGATCAGCGGCCCGATGCGCACCGTGGGATGCGTTCCTGTTGCAGCTGCAGAAGCCGTGCAGATGCGCGGCAGCTCCGTGCAAACACCCCGCTGGAGAGGAGGGCTGCAGCCTGCAGCGGCCAGTGTGTGTGTGTGTGTGTGTGTTTTCTCCTCCACACAAACCGCTGTAGGCCTGACTGGTCATTATGGGACTCCCAATGGTAAATTTAACAGTAAAATTTATGAAGTGCTTGAGTATAACTTCTGGAAAATGATTTTATGGAAGCCCTTTTACGCCAAAATAATTGCTTTTAAATAAATCCTTGAATACAAATCAATAAGATGACACGTTAAAAGAAAGAAAGTTGTCTGAATTTTTTTTTAATATGATGACGTTTTGCCTCGTTTTACTTGTGTGATTACAGTCACAGTGGAAACCCATTAACACTCGTCCCTATAACAGCCAACGGCAGGAGGGGGAGTATAAATGATAGCTGCAATCAAGTTACAGTAATATATTTTCAAAACTACTATGAATTCCTGTGCTTTCCATCACTTTCTCCTGGCCCTCTCCTTTTGTTTTTACAAAAAAGTGAGGCTGACCCATTCAGATGGGTCAACCCATTCAGATGGGTCAACACGGGTCAGATGGGTCAACACACAACTTTGCTTTGTGAACGCACAATAATGAAGACTTGAAAAAAGTTTAGGACCTTCTAAAATTTACTAACCTAAAGCTTTCAGCAGTATATGAAGAAACAACTGGTATGACTTTATGTTTAACATATCTTGAAGAGATATCAGTTAATAACCGTGTGTAGTGCTATAGAGATATCAACCGAAGCTGAGCTGGGTCTTGGCGATACTTTGATGTAATACCAATTTGTACCACAAGATGCAATGACCCAATATAACCTTTAGTTAGCAGGGAGCTCTTTGAGCACAAATTCTTATTTACAAGGGCAGCCGCGGGAAAAGACTTGTTTTTCAGACTTGTTTCTGCCACTGATAAGAAACAAACCAAAAAACTTTTTCCTTTGTGGTGTTCAGTGAATCGCAGTGTGAATATTTTTTTCCATCCATCTATTTTCTTCCTCTTATCCTTTTCAGGGTCGTGGGGAGCCGGCGGCTATCCCAGCTGTCACAGAGCGAGAGGCAGGGTACACACTGCACAGGTCGCCAGCCTATTGCAGGGCCAACACAGAGAGACAAACAACCATTCACCTTTCATCTCTTTGATCTCCTTCAGATAAACTTTTCATCGCTCAGCGTGAGCACTTTATCTCTCCCAAAAGGTACAACGTTCCCATAGTTCTGTAAAAACCCATGGATGGCAAATATGAAAGCGTACCGGTTCTGTTTGATTTTTTTTTTGGCTTGGAAAATGAACTGAAGCTGTCTGAAAATAAAGATTAAAAAACAAAAAATGCATCTATGAGTCAGAATCCTGGGTTATTTCAACACACCCAGCAGTGAAATGCTGCCCTCTTGTGGTGAAAGTTTTAGTTACAATTGGCAGGGGGTAATTACAAAACGTATCTTTAAGTTACATTCAGTTACATTTCACCCTATGTATAAATTCGTATTTATTTTATAAAACACTTTTAGCAGAATATTTTGTCTTACATGTCTTATATGTTGTATTGCAGTTATTGTGTTTTTATAACATTCCTAACTACTGAGGTGAAAACAACAACCATTCTGTAACAATAGTAACAGATCCAAACTGTGAGTAACAGGAATCTCAAACTATAAGTAAAAATGTAAAGCTGACGACAACTCCTGACCGAGTTTTGACTTGTTCAGTCTTTTAAATTGGATTATATATATATAACAGAGAAATTCACTATATTACACAGATTCAATTAAAAAAAAATATTTGAGTTGTTTTTAATCGTTTACATCCTTCACTCAAGAAAAAAATAACCCAAAATGTTGCAGTATGAGCTTTTAAACGCTCCACTCAAACAGAACATTTTAATATGCTACCTTGGGCTCTGGGTGTGAAAAACTATAGTGACCAGGTGTCCCGCTTTATATGGGACTGCACAGCATTTCTAAAAACTACTTTCAGCCCTTCCTGACACAACCCCAAAGGAGATTTAGGGCACAAACTGGAACTGAACCAACAACCTTGTGCTGGCCAAGCGTATGTGTAAACTGCTACACTATGGAGCCACACTGCGCAGTATTTCTATGCTCTGATGAAAGTGACATCTTTATAATGTCTCAGTCAGACTAGAGTAAAAACAGGACGGCGACCTCACTGCGAAACGTAAAAATTGGTGGTTGCCTGCACTGAACTTTTTTCACATTTAGCGACTGATGGTGAGCAGTTGCAGCAACACGCTTGCGGTCTAGAAGTTGAGCATGCAACACCCTCAACCTCTTGGCAACCACTGGCAAGTGCAAGGCAGTTGCACAGGTTGCCTGGTGAAAGGCAACCAAACAACTGGACTCTGACCGACTGCAGTCGCTCTCAGACAGATTATAATAATTGCTGTCTTACTTTATAAACACAGAGAGGCAACATGCTGCCACGTTGCAATCAGTCTGCACAGACGACCTCGTCTGCGACGTCTCTTTTCGCAATAGGCGACTCAACTCAGCCGGTTGTATTCCAATATAAAACCAAGGTTGCCGAGTGCCTTTGTCGTTTTGCAGCTTTGGAGCAACTATGATACCAGCAATAGCCACTTTTGGCTGCTCCCTCATTCATAAGGACTCACCACAGCGGGTACCTCCACATGTATGAGCTGCAGAGTTTAACGTCAGACGCTCCTCCTGACACAACCCCACAGGGATTTAATTCACTCGGGTCACTCCGAGTACAATCTCTTGATTATTATAGAAAATACTTCTCTTATACACATATGGGGTAGACATAAACTACAGTACCATACATGCTAGAACTTCAGTGGAGCAAATTTGCAACCGATCCTGACAGAGATCATCTTTAGAGTCTGTGCGTCAGCATTTATTTTATTCTGCCCATTTTAAATGTATATGCAGAGTTTCTATAATTTGTTTTCAAATGTTGAGTTTTTAATCTATAAATTTCATTAGAGTTTTATTGAATGTTTCTGTGAAGAACTCTGCTGGGCAAGTAAACTTCATTAGTACATATTATTACATTTGCCATGTAAAATGAACCCACCTTCACTCGTCTTTAAACACGAGAGTGCGAGAACATCCAAATTTAGCTACCTTAGAAAGGAAGGGAGGAACTTCGTTTGTGGATTTTTTACATTTAGGGGAAAAGGAAAAAAAAAACAACACCACAGGTACATGCACATGCCCATTTATTTAAATGACAATTAAAGAGTCTGTGTGCAGTCTTAAACATAAGCATGGTCTCACGCTGAGTTGTGTCAAACACTTGAGGATGTTCTGTTTAACAGCTGCCATCTCCGGTCTCCTCTGGTACACTTTAAGCAAATTTGCAGATAAAACGCAAGACGAGTGACAAAGACTTTCAGGAAGGAAGCTGCAAAGTTAAGCCACTAAAGGTTTCCCCACTACTGGTTTGTAAACCTCTAACGCCACCGGCTCACGAGGAGCCGAGGGAAAACACGTGACAAAGCACTGATTATTTTATAACTGTGAATACCTGAATATTTAACGTTTCGTTAAAAATAAACCCGCTCTCCAAAGCAAACACTTTCAAAAGACGATACATTCAACGCTCCTTTTACTGCAAAGTAAAAACCAGTGTCGGTAAAAATACTGGAAACACCACATAAGAGATAAATTATGCATCAATGATTAAATATATTAAAACCAGACAGCAGTGTTGAACATGAAAAATCTCGTGTAAGGGTTTTAAATTCTTCCCAAATGGGAGTCAGTTACTGCTGCAGCATTTCTGACATGCAGGTGATGAATTTGTTGGATGTGTTAGGAGAAGCACGCCACCGCTATCCTTTTCATTTTAAGAGCAATTTCCTTCCCCCCGAACAAATGTCCCTGTAGGATTAGGATTTCTGCTGTCACGGTTACGCCTCGAAAGTTAAAACTATTAAATGACTCAAGGCTGAAATGTCCATCAAACACAGAAATCCATTACCTGCTTTGAGGCATCCTGACAGTCAAACTAATGTTGCAACAAGGAGGAGGAGGAGATGGGAGCTTTTAAACTTTTATAAGTCTCCTGCATGTAATTTGAGGAATTACATAAAAAACAGGGACAGTCTCACCTTGAATAGAACACATTTGTAAGTTAAAGCCAAAGATGTACCTACAAACATCGGCTCTCTTAACTGATGTCAGCATACAGGGAACAAGAAGGCATTAATCTGCTGTTTCACATCCATTTTGCAAGGACTAAATTTTCCAAAATTGGGCTATGAAGAGCTAAGTCTTTTTAAAAAAAAAAAATTAAAGATCTATATGTTTTGCTGGGACAAAGGGGGAAATAAATAACAAAACCCACAAAAGACCTACGAAAATATCTGATAAATTACCATTAAAAAGCTCTGTAGCAGCTTAATACTTCATAAATGGTGTGTCCCTAGTTAAAACTACAAAGTATCAATCAAGTAGCAACACCGGTAGCTGAGGTGAGGTGAGTCAATCCCCATATACTCCCATTTAAAAATCTCCAACTTTACAGTTTTAAAACTGTATTTTTTTTAATGTAATCACCTGGACAATCATATGGCTTGATATGTGTTCAATAGTGCTAACCACCGGTGTTCCTTCTGGGCAAGCAAAGCGAGCAGTGCTTGTCCGGTGAAATCTAAAAATAGACAAGTTAAAACCTAAAAGTGATCCTTTGCATCCATGCTTTCCATTACTGCCATCTTGTGGCTGCAGCCTGATACGGTCTCTGGAAGCAGGCTTAACTCTGCTGCAACTTCATTGGAATCTACAGCGTGATGTTTTGTTGGGCGTGACTGTTGATGAAGGCTGGAGATGGGCAAGCTGTGCAGCTAACAGCTTTTTATGGTTGTTTGTGCATTGTGGATAAACCTCTTGTCTTTGATGTGTGACTGATGAAAGATTCACATGCTAGCCAAGCTTCCACTGCTTTGAGATCAGGTATCATTATAACAGATGAGTTTCCCCTTACTAACCACCTTGGCCAATATAAGTGATGTAGAGGAGTTATAGTGCAGTGTGAAGGTTTTAATAACTCTTTTAGTATATTAGCAAGGAAAACCCTGATGGGAGGGGGGGAATGTCAACTCCTGCTATGTCCAGTTTCATAAAACAGAAAAGTGTAGGCTGTACCAGAATTTTCAGAATAACATCTCTGAGAAATCACTTGATTGAATTTACCAACTTTAATCAGTTATTTTGCCAGCATAACTGTGCAGTCTCTGTTTGCCATTCCCTAGAAGTCACTACATGCCACCGGTACCAACACAGGCTGTGCTTCTGCTTGAGTGAGTGAAATTCTAGTATTTTATAAATCTGTTATTAGCACTAATTAGCTGATGTGTGTCTGTGACTTGCAACCGTATGGTTTATGGATGCAGCCTGCAAACAGAGCTTGTCAGCATTGGCTGATAATTTAGCAATCAATCCTCTCACTTAATTATGGTTGCTTTTGGCGCCAACAAAACAGGATGGGTTAAAACCAATGGGTGATGTCACGGTGGCTACATCTTTCTTTAATATACAGTCTATGATTTTAACAAGGAGGCGCACGTCAAAATGTCTGTGGGAAGATACAGACTCGCACAAATGAGAGCATAATTTCCAGAGTCTAGTGGTGGCTATGCCCATCTTTTATATACAGTCTATGGTGTCAATGCATTTCATACAGCAAAAGTGCATTTCTATGCTATTTTAGTGTTATAGTTAAACGTTACATATCTTAAATACGTTTTAAATGCTTTATAAAGTGAAGCTTTCTTTGCCTTAAATGTTGCAGCAGTAACCATTTCTCTCATGTGATCAGAATAAATTCCCCATCACGTCACAAGACAGAGGGCTCAGTGTGACCGGGCTGTGCACTAACACTAACTTCTTCCTACTGACGTCTACGAAGTCTAAACACTGCATGAGCAGGGAAAAACTGCTTGGTTGGCACGTTCAGAACTCACTTTTTTTTAAAAATTAAAATAAAATAAACAACCTTTCCTGCCTTAATCTTCACCGGGAATTACACAGGAATGGACTTTCAGCTTGCTGGCCTGCAGAAGGAAGCCATTTTCCCCAAAGCTGCCCAGGATGTTTTATCTGTTGTGTAAGATTTAGGCTAGTAAGCTAGAGGAAAATGTACTGATTTAGCAGAGAAGGGCTTTAACCTGGGGAATAAAGAACATTTAGATCTGTGCCTGGCAAGCTGCTGACATATCTGGACTAGACTCCAACATTTATTTTCTTTTATTATATTCGCTTCTTTCTGTTGAGCTTCATTATTGAGGAAAACAAATGAGACTTTGAGTGCATGTTTTCAATTTTAGAGCCTCAACAGCAACAAAAACAGAGTTGTGGGGGTGAAATCACACAGGACAACCTTTTGCAGAGCAGCAAGCTAAAAATCACTTTTGGTCCAAACAAACTGTTGCGGCTGCAGCCATCAGCATTCGTTTTAGAATGCAGTCACGGCCGCAGGGCTGCTGTCTCAGCGAATGAACGCGTTTGCCCCCGCAGTGGAAAACACAAAAACCTGTAGCATCCCTTCAGATAGCAGGAGCGTTTGGTCAAAAGAAATTAGATATTTCACATCACTGGAACCACAATTTATAAGCACAGACACTTGGAAACTTCACTAACTCGATCTTCATACAACCAGGGAGGGGAAACTAACAGCGCCTAAGGCAGAATCGACCAGCCTGTTAGTTTCCGGCCCTGCACACGACTCGTCTTTCAAATCGAGGAACGACGACACAAATGAAAGATACTGCGAGCACAGACACATCTACTCAAAAATGAAACCAGCCTGACTTCTTTTTACAAATTAAAGCAAAATAAATAGAGAGAGAGGACAGTACCTTTGCATAAACATGAGTACAAAAACATAACAGTCAGTGGATGTACAATAAATGCGAGTGAATCCAGGAGGGGGCAGAACAGTGCCTTTGTGGATTTGTGACCCATAAGCCAGTGTTAGGACGACCCCCGTTCCCCTCCAGACGAGTCCCAGCGCTCACTACTCCAGATCGTCCACGTCCTCTGTCGCCACAGTGCTCGTCTGTTCTGAGGTCACACCTGGAAAACAGGACAAACGTGAAGCAAAGGAAAAGTCTCTGAAGCTCATCGCAACAAACTGTGAACGCGCTTACTCTGCTGACACTCTGCTAACACTTACTCTGGTGTTAGCTGCCTGAAGAGCGGTACTATGAAGCAAGATGTGGAACTTATCGAATTAACGTCAGGGTTAATGCAGGGTTTTCGTTCTTTTGGAGGTGGTTTACTTCTTCAAGCCTTTAAACATCACAAAAACCCACAAAATTCATAATTTTTCTGATGCAAGCTTGTCGTGTAACGTTTATACACCGCACACGTTTGTGCTCTGGTGAATAATTCATAAAAAAATAATTCACAAAAAAATGCACTGTGAAAAAAAATTAAATCAACATCAAACGATGACGAGCTGATCCTTAGAATTGAAAGAGGGTGTACTTTCTTTTTCACGACTGTGGCATCAGTAAATGATAGCCGATAGCCCGGCAGCAATTTACATATATTTTACTTTCATGAACATCATATTTGGTGAAGTAATCCAAAGTCCTTCATGATGCTGGCGCAGTAATTTTTAATACTCGCTGAGGAAATTTATCATTGCTGCTGCTGTTTGAATCAGCATTCTGTTTGGATTCCTCCATCAGCTGACGCAGAGGTCGTCCAAAAGACTGGCGCATGGCTAAGAATAATGACCACCACTTACTGCGCCTGCAGCTGAGCACTGTTTCTAAGACCTGCTTCAGTGCCGCTCACACAAGGCCAGACAATCTTGACCACCTCACACCACGATACCTGCATTCATTTTGCATGTAACTCCCCTAATGTATCATGAGAGATTTAGATTTACTGAAGTCTTCACTTCTTTGCATTTTCTGTTTAATTGGGTTAGTTTTAGCGACAAATAAAACATTTTTTACTGCACCTTCAATCACATCTGTAATTAAATCTTATTGCTTAATATTGGCTTAATATTATGGGACTGAATGTACTGCAGGGTTTAAACATCACTGGTCAGCACCCTGCTGCTGTTTAACGTCATACTTGAGGCATCGTCGTCATTGGGAGACTTCTGCCCCTCCACGTAGCCGTGACTCAGCAGCTTGGACATGCTGACTGGTGGAGTCTTCTTATCGTAAGACCTGAAGAGGAGACAGGAAGCAGCAGTTAATACTCTAAGCTTTAACCCTTTAATAAATGCATATATTTTACTTTAAGGAACCAAACAACCGAAGATAGGTGTAACTGAAGTATTACCTTCTCTTGTATTTGTTGGATAGTGACAGACCCTCCATCTCAGTGGCTACATCATCAGGAGACATCTGCAGGGGGAGAAAGTCATTTATCTGTGAATCACTTTAAGATGTAAAGGACTTGTACGTAGCAGCAGCAGCATTATTCAACAGCTACAGCAGCACTTTATGTGGACTAATAAGCTAGAATGGGGGTAGATCTGGAGAACAGAAAAGGGATGAAATGAGAGAAGAAAACATGAAAAACTAGTCATGCGATGAAAAATGATCCAAGAAGCTGGCATGAACAAAACAAAACCGACTCAAACCCAAAATATGCTACAAGTATAAAGATTAGCCACAAAAGCAGCAGTTTTAAAAAAAAAATGTTGTACTTCCTCTGCACACTGTTAGATGCAAACTTCTCAATCTTGTCTTAGGAACGTTATTTCTTAAAAGATATATTTTATATACATCAATGTTCATCTTCTTTCTGTGCAGATACTGTGTGGTAAACATAATCAAAGCACCACTTGTATTTACCAAGAGTTTTCTTTTTTTCAATATTTCACGTAAATTATCGCTCAAAGAACCGGCGGCGAATTAAACCCAAAGAAACTTTAAACAAGCTGCAAATACAAAAAAGGAGCAAAACACAAGGAAAGGTGATGAGCGAAATGTGAAAAAACACAAATTAAATGTGGAAGACGTCGGCATGGCGTCAGTGCTGGGGGGGGCGGGGGGTGATGTATTTTTGAAGTCCATTCACCTTCTCTTTATCATGGGAAAAGCTATCAGTCTCTCTTTCCCAGGACGAATCGTTATCAGTGCCAAACGGCGGGGCGAGAGGCTGCCTGCCTCCCTTCGTCTGGCTGTCGGGAGACGTTGCTTTCCTTCCGCTGTAAGCACAAAACCACGGTGACATGCCACGTGAGATCACTGCTCCACACTTTCAGGCTGAAGGCCGCTGATGCCGAGTCGGCGCGCTCAGGACGACCGACGAGCGCTTAAGAAATGTTGTGTTTTAAGAAGTGGTCAACAAAGTCAAACCAAGATCACTTCAGCTTCTACTCAACAATTGCTATAATGGAAGATGCTCAGTTAGTGATGCGTCCTCATCCCGGTGTGCTTCTTACCTCTTTGACTCATCGCCTCCAAACCAGTTGGGCGGATTGTAGGCTTTCTTCGGTTTGTCGTCGTCGTCGAGATCGTGACTCAATAGCCCTGCGGCAGGAGGAGACGCCGTATTCAAAATGCAAACCAAAACATTTGGCAGCAGTAATGAAGCACCGTGGCTCACCTTTAAGAGCACAATGTGGCATTTAACTCACAGCCTATTCAGCCCATTGGCTAAACAATTACTCCGGTCCAAGCTGAGGCTGGAAAGCTGCTTCTTTTTAGACAGATTAATTGTGAATTCATAATGTTTATCTTCTCTGCAGCTATTTCCCATATTATTCTCCCGCACTGCTGCCACAGCACGATTAGACGACCCTAAACCATCTACAGCATGACGTGGATCATCAGCCTGAGCTTTTCGGTGCAGTGCGAGGTAGAGAGGAGCTTTAGCGTGAAAAGATGGAAAGTGCTTTTTTTTTTTTTCTTGCTCAGTAGGAAGAATGAGTGCCAAGACACTAAAAGCATTAACAAAGACAGTATATTATGTTAAACGAGGAGCGTACTTGAACCTAGTCCAAAAAATCTTGGGAGTCTGGTATCTGGAAACAAGTTTCTCCTGCGTGCATGTGTGCAAAATCTAGCACTACAGCTTTGCATTGAAATGTGTGTTCTTGAAGGAGACCTCCTTGGTGACACAGGCTCCAGCTAGGTTTTTTAGACAAAACAAGATCTTTAAAGAAGAAATGAATGCAAAGAAATTAATTTTTTAAAACTGTCATAACTGATATTAAAATCTGAATAATCACACATTCACATTTCCTATCAAACGAGCCCGTACATGCACTCTAGCATAAAATATTCATTTGAAACTTTCTGTACAGAAGGTCTGTTTCTCCCCTGAGACCGTAAATCTGCAAAGTTGCAGTTTCTATAAACAAAAAGAGGCTGTTCTGTTTTCCTAAAACAATGATTTTTTAAAAAAAATTTTTTTTGAATAGTCTCATCCCTTTCATGTTGTGGACTTTTAAGCCTGATGTTTGAGGTTTGCATTTCAAAGCCGTGTGTGTGTCGCCTGGGAGGTGTTTTTATTCTCAAAAAAATGTGGTGACTGGCGCTGTTTCAAAGCCCCTACAGTGAGAGCACCGGCAGCAGCCGAGGGCTCATCCCGGTAACTTCAGGGTGTTCGGAGCAGGCTGCGTCCAAGATTAGAGATCAATGGGTTAGAAAATCGCCGCCTGCTAACTAACCACTTATCTGGAACATAGTCACTGTTCCTGGAAGGTCGTGGACAGTAATAGAGTGTATTACTTCATCAGCAGTAATAACCATATTATTCCTTCATTTATTTTCATGTTGGCTGCAGTTTTGCATCAATTTTATTGTTCCACATGTCTGGATACATGATCCTAAAACAGGATACATATTTTTACTTGCTGCCCTTTCATTAAATTTGCACACAGACCAGGTTTGACTTCTGTTTCTACATTTCTTCTGTACTCTCAGACGTTAAAACAGCACCGGGGCTGCAGCTCGAATGAAATCCAAACATTAATTTAATAGAATACATAATTGTAATCCATCTGATTCTCCCGTGTCTTAATGATAAAGCTGAGAGGTCTGTAAACTCACACAGTCAGCGTTACTGCCAGCTTTCCTTCCTCGCTTCAAATAGGCCAAACTTTATTAATATAGCCTAGTAACGCTCCGCTGCATTTAAAGCTCACTCACTCACACACACACACACACAGCTGATGAGTCTGCAGCAGCTGTGTTGCTCTCAGTCTATAATATATGTTTAACCTCTTCATGTCCGTTGTTGCTCTGTTGCTGGCAGCCCTGTTCATGTTTCATGTGAACGTACCTGCAGCTAGATCTATAAACCCTGGGTTCACTTATCAAGCTGATAACCACCTTCGTGTGACTGCGTCGCCTCATCCAGATGCTGGTACTGACTGCAGAAATCAGTAATATATCAGGTGATACTCACACTAAGCCACTTTCTTGCATAGTTGTGAGTCACGTTCAGGTCATCTGATATTTCCTTTTATGTGTTTCAATTTCCTCTGTTGGCTGTCAGATACTAAAACGTTATCAGGTAATTATATTATTACTTAATATCCATGCAAACATCCACTTCCTGCTGCTTATATGGGGTCTAGGTCACGGGGTTGCCGTCTAAACAGAGATGTGCAGACCTCCCTCTCCCAGCCACCTCCTGAAGCTCTTCTGAGGGGTTCCCAAGTGAGCCGAGGGACTTGATCTCTCCAGCATGTCCTGGGTCTGCACCAAGGTCCCCTCATTGCCCAATATGCCTCACCTAGGAGGTGTTCTAGTCAGACCCCCAAACCCGCTCAACTCCTGTCAAAATGTCCCTTATTTATAATAAATAATTAATAAACTAAAATCAATTCATTAAAAATAATAAAGGTAGTTTATTATATATATCTGAAATTATTCTTTACCTTACTGAGATGATTCTTTAGTCATTTTTATTTACTATTCACCTTATTTAAGGCTGTGTTTAATTTAATTTTTACCTGCTGTAACACTGGAAATTCCCAGTTTTCGGGATAAATAAAATATATCCTATCTTCTAGGGTGGTTTGAATCCAGTCTCGAGCCTTTCTTTGAGTTTGCATGTTCTCTCCGGGTACTCCGGCTTCCTCCCACAGTTAGTGGGGTTAGGTTACTCTAAACTGATCGCAGGTGTGACTCTGATTGGTTGTTTGTCTCTCTGTGTTAGCCCTGCAACCGATTTGTGACCTGTCCTGGGTGTACCCTGCCTACTGCTCTATGGCAGCAAAGATAGGCTTCAGCCTCCCCGCGACCTTAAACTGGATAAGTGGAAGAAGATGGATAGATGGATGGATGGATCTTGTCTTCTAAGCGTGGAAGTGAAGAAATACTTGCTATAATATCAGAATTTTTCCTACACATTAGAGCCCGACCGCTGTCCATATCCACATTGGATTCTTTCAGACACACAAAATAAACAGATTTCCTTAAAACTTGTTGTGTGTTGTTATTTATGAGCCCTTAATAAGATAATATGACAATGCAGATTCATTCTTTTTAATTTTCTCAAATTAAAACAGTGAATAAACATCGGTTCCTCTTGCAGGAACTAGAACGGTTCTGGATGAATGCGATTAAGTCTCCATATACTCACAATTCTCTAGTCTTCATTTCCTCCCTGGTTAATCGGTTTTGGTACCACTTTAAAGTTTGAAGCAGATTGCATATTTCCACTTGCATAATATTAGTTGGCTTCGCCCATCCCCGATAGCTCACAGTGCTGCTATTCTCGTACATGCTCTGGTTACATCTTGTATTAATTATTATAATTCTATCCTCGCAGGTTTACTACACGAAGCCCTTTCACAGAACATATTACTCCTGTCCTTCAACAGCTTCGCCGACTTCCTGTAAAATATTGCATTAATTTTAAGATCCTGCTTCTTATTTTCAAGTCTCTCCAGGACCTCAAACCTCCATCGCTCTCTGATCACATCGCCGCTCCTTCCTGTACTCTGAGATCCTCTTCCTTTATTAATCTCATTATACCGCCTGTTCACCTGACTATCATTGGCTTCAGAGCTTTCAGCACTTGTCTTCTGAATGCTCTCCTGCGCCACATTTGCAATTTTGATTCTCTCCCTTATCTTTAAAAGCTACCGTGTGTAAAATCTCACTGCTAGATGTCAGTCAAGGGAATTCTGTTTTCTTACCCTTCCCAATTCAATCCCAACTCCGACAGCCCCTTTAGGACAACCCTATCCACCGTTCATCTAAGCTGTCACTATGTGTCCATGTCCATTTACTCTAGTGGAGGCTGTAAAGCTTTGTGAAAGGAGTCTGATAAGACTCAGTGATTCAGTGAAGCTCACCTCTGAGCGATGACAGTGATGCTGAGGTGAGTTGTTGAAGAAATCCTGAACTTTTCAGTTGGTAAGTGCTGCTGTTTGTGCTACTGTTAGCCTCTATTAGCTGGCATTAGCGAAACTGTGTTTGAAGTGGCTCTAATAAAGTTGGGACACTTGGTGAATAAAGTCATGCAATGTGAGAATGTAATCAAACTGTTTATCAGAGGAAAACTGTGATTTTTAGGACACCGGAGCCTAAAATTAGCTAGCGTGTTAGCTTATAACCAGCTGTTATTGTTTAGCTGGCTTTTGTCAGGAGACGGGAGGGCCGCATGTCTAATCTGCTGACAATAAGTAATCACAACAACACTGAGAATAAGTACGTATGTTTATGGTTGTTTTCATGTGTTAGAGCCCGGACTTCAGTTCAGGGGATGAGGCGTGAGGTGAGGTGGAAGATGAAGTTTTATCCAGATGTCACATTGAAACGTTCCTTCAGCTCTGGCTTCCTTGGTGAAGGGGACCCCTTCTCGGACAATAAAACATAGATACAACACTTCGTATCTTGAGTCTGAAGGTGCAGACTTGAATTAAAACGTCCCTCCACAGAAGGTGAACGTCTACTGGTCCTCTTCTTCTCCGTCTTTGGCCTTTTACGTATGTGGCTGGTCTCTAGACACATACGTAAAACGTGATTGGGCGGAAGGGTGACGACCATCTCGGCTACTGCATTCAAGCTGGTGGGCAACTTGGTGGATTTCACAAACCGGTGACCACTCCTTTGTATTTCTAATGGATTCATTCTAAGTTTATAAGACTGTATCAACTTGTTGAAATACATAATTATACACTAATCAGTGCATATGTACATATTTTCTATTAAAAAAAATTAAAAAAATGACTGCCTGTACCTTTATAGCCAACTCTGAAACCCATCCTTTTACGCTGGCATATTACGTCTGACTTTATATTAGTTGACTTTTAATTCTGTGGTGTTTTCTAATTGCTTGTGAGGTGTCCTTAAGTCCTTTCAAAGGTGCTTAAAAATAAAATATTATTATTAAAAAATAACCTTGGTTTATTGACACAAATTGTGAATTACTCGTTTACGACTCTGCTTGGATCAGCAGCGAACTCACAGAGTGCCCTCTAGTGCATAAACTATGCATCTGTTCTTTTTTAATTTTCACTTATGTTATAAAAGCCGTTATCACTATATCATCAAATAGCTAGTATCAGCCAGGTTCGACTTCACATCAGAGTTTAGCTTACGCTCAAAGAAAAAATCACTACGACTGTGATTTTTAAGCTACTTGTGGGGAGATTAGTTAAATTTGGACTGAAATCTGTCTGTGTGTAGTTACCAGTGTGGCTAAAAAGGCCCATGCTAACCCTGGAAAAACCCTGAAATATTTCATATTAGAGCCACTGCACAGGCAAATCTTCCTAAAGATGCATTTTAGAGCATTCTGAGCACAAAAAGCTTCCGGAAAGCGTTCAAACGCTTAAAAACAGTCTAATTTTACCTTTGTGTCCCCCCTGCTTTGCGAGCTTCACGTAGTCTGAGTCCGACTCAAATATCCCAACTCTCCGTCCGCTGACCCTCTCCGCCGGAGCGCTTTCAGTGGCGGTCTGGCACAACCCGGGGATCTGGGAGGTCGGTCCTGTCACGCCACTGTTCGCCGCCCCTGGCTTTATGCCTGCAGTGAACAGAGAATTACGTTGTCTCCTTGCTTATACATCTTCAGCCTCCTGCTTCCACATGGAGGGCAGGTCACTGAGATTGGATTAGAAAATTAACTGAGTCTTACCACCAGGCTTGGTCCTTCGATGGTTGGGTACAGCAGCACTCATTTTATCTAAAGATATAAGGCAGAGTGATGAGAAAAAGGATCATTTAATGATGTGACTGATTTATGAACACTAAAGGCCTGCCCAGCTGAAAGCATGTGTGCTGAATTTACTAAAAAAAAAAAACAAGAAAGACTAATAAAACGCTGCAAACAGCGTCTTAAACCGGTGATTTCTCCATTGTATTTGCAGCTTTAGGTGCACTCCCATGAAGCACAGCGGCGGTACTGTGCGCCACAGTAATTACACTGCTGCGATCACTAAAATAAAAACAGGACTTCGCGTTTATTTTGAGCACCTACCGCCTGTAAAATCCAACATTTCCACATTATTCACACTTTCTAAAGAAAGTCACGTAAAATTTGTGTTGCACACCGCACACACTGTCTGATCTGTGCACAGACACGCAGCATCTTTTTTCTAGTCTTTTCCAGGCTGTCATTTAACAAAGCCGTGCTAATGTGGTTAGCCGCCTCCCTACTTGCCGCAGTAGCTCTCCTGCGCTAAAATATTTTGCGCTACAGCGGTGCTCGCTTTTAGGCGAGCGGTTACACTACAGCCGCGAAAATAAGCCGCACGTCTTACATTTTATGTGAGTTTAAATTTCTCGTAACTGTGGAGCGGCGCGGTGCTGTTGTATACCGTTAGCTTCTCGGTCCTGTTCTTCTGGAAGCGGGGCTGGACACGGGCACTTCCTGTGGCACCTGCTGCCGACTTCCGGTGCACTGACGGGAGGTCGTGTGCGTTTGACAGAGCCCGGCGCTGTGACGTTTACCGGGACCCACACAGCGGATTCAGAGTAAAGGAGGGAGCGCAGATGTGGGGCTGCGGCAGAGTGAGAGCTCTGCTTGTGTTTGTGCTCTGAGCACGAACCGCTACTCTGAACTGGGCTCCGACTAATCTCTGCTTCACATGCGCCTCCTGTGGTAAAACAGCACGCTGGATGCGTAATTTAATGTTTTATGTGCCGATTGTAAAAGTGCACCCCACACTTTAATATTTCCTCACCTGTATCCAGGTAATCTTCTAATCAAAATCATTGACCCAACTGCTGACAGGATAGATGAGCCTCTACCTGCAACCCTTGCAATGGTTAACACTGGACTCTAGAGCAGTGGAGATATGCTCTCTGGAGTGACAAATCCCACTTGTCCATGTGATGGATGAGTCTGGGTTTGGTGGTTGTCAGGAGAACAGTACTTGTCTGACTGCGTTGTGCCAAGTGTAAAGTCTGGTGGAGGGGGGATTATGGTGTGGGGTTGTTTTTCTGGAGTTGGGCTCAGCCCCTTAGTTCCAGTGAAAGGAACTCCTAATGCCTCAGCATTAAGAGCATACCAAGAATACCAAGGCATTTTGGACAATTTCATGTTCCCACCTTTGTGGAAACAGTTTGGGGATGGCCCCTTCCTGTTCCAACATGACTGCACACCAGTGCACAAAGCAGGTCCATAAAGATACGGATGAGTGAGTTTGGTGTGGAAGAACGTGACTGGCCTGCACAGAGTCCTGACCTCAACCTGATAAAAACCTTTGGGATGAATTAGAGCGGAGACTGTGAGCCAGGCCTTCTCGTCCAACATCAGTGTCTGACCTCACAAATGTGCTTCTGGAAGAATGGTCAAAAATACACAGACTCCTAAAGTTTGTGGAAATCCTTCCCAGATGAGATGAAGCTGTTATGGCTGCAAAAGGGGGGCTGACATCATATTAAACCCTATGGGTTAAGAATGGGATGTCACTCAAGCTCATATGTGTGTGAAGGCAGATGAGTGAATACCTTTGGCAATATAGTCAATCAATAAATTAGCTGAAAAGTATAAAACTGCGCTTTAAAAAAACTTTCAAATTAGCTGCACCTCAGCTGATTATAATAATAAAGTGGTGCTTAGATGTTAATGAAAGATGCAGAATAATGCATGCGTGGGCCCTAAATTTAGCTTTGGGGCTTTTTCCTTTATTGTAAAACTTTTTAAATGTTTCAAAAAGGTGAAAATATTCAAGAAATTTATCACATTTAGGTTTATACGTCCTGGAAGTCAGGCCATTTTTTTTCTTGCTCAGCAATGGCACAAAGTCCGAGCGTGCGTGTCGGTGTAAATGTATACCGTCCCTCTGGATACCTGAATTAACTTATTTAGGGGGCACTGCGTTCATAGCAAGTCAAATCACTCAGCCAGCGCAGCATCAAAGCTCTTTATTGTGCCAAACAGATTTAAATTGGATTACGAATGATTGAATTAGAACAAACAACATTAGTAGTAACAGTTGCATTGTAGCATTATATGTTAAAAACAGCCTCACATGCTCTTACATGTGCTGTCATTCTAAAATGAGACTCATAGTATATTTGGGTTATAGGATTCTTGGCTTGAAAGCAAAACACGTTTTTGTTCCAGTGAATGTTTCCTCACCAAACCTCGGAAATCCTAATGAGGAATAAAGGCAGCAGGTCGTTCACATGAAGCACAGTATCTCCAGTGCATGCATAAAACACCAGGTTAATGTGTAAAAAACGCTGATAAATGATTGAAATCATGCAAAGTTGGGCGAATGCTGCCGTGCATGCTCTCTTCTCAGCTCAGATGTCCTTGCCGCAGTCGGGGCAGAGGATGTCGTCTTTGCACGTCAGGAAACCCCGACCGACCAGAGACACGCAGCACCGCTTGCAGTTGAAGCAGTCGTTGTGCCACTGGCGCTGCTCGAAAGAGATGTACTTGCTACCCCCGAGGCCTGTAATGAAGAGAGGAGTCAGCGGAGCGGAGTCTCATGATCTGTGTAATGCAATAACGCTGTAATTGGGGGTGAGTGGAGCCACACAGGAAAGAGGAGGGCTCGTTTATACTAAGATTGTCACCTAAAAGCAATTAAGCTGTAATTGGCTTTTTGAGGAGGCTGCTGTGATCAACGGTTTGCAGTATTAGATTTGTCTTTTTTTTTGGATTCCATATTTAAAAGTGCTGTGTCTCAAATCTCATTGACCCCAAAATGTTGTTGTTATGTTATAAACTTATTATTCAGCCTTTGAAGACAAAAAACATTTTTAGCCATTATTTGTTTAGTAAAATTTGCACATTACACCGTAAACTCACTGGTCACTTTATTAGGCACACCTCCTCAGCCGCTCATTAAATGGAAATGTCTCATCCGCCAATCAAATGGCAGAAACTCAGTGCACTCGGGCAAGATGACGCTGCTGGAGTTCAACCACTAGCAAAGTGTACCCGCGTGCCTTTAAAGGGGCACGTCACCTTTTTCATGCTTTCAGATTCTGTTTCATCAGGCTGTCTCATAACAAATTTATTTCAAAAAATGTATACATTTGTTTAGTTTTGAGTATGCAAATGTAAAATATACTGCCAAGTTTCCTACATTTCCCAGAAATGTACTCAGTCCTGAAGAATTACATGCATGTCAGCCACAAAGCACAGAAACATCTGTGTTGGTCAGCATGTAGCTATTTCCCTCATTGCTGGGTTTCAAAAATAGCAGGATTGATTCTTCTGAAGGAGACGCTCTCATGACTCATCTAGTGACGTCACTCCCTGGCCAATCAGTGGCATGCATTCTGTTGATGTCACATTGTCATCTCGAACCCCATCTGAGTTGGTACTAAAAAGGCACCTGGTACCAGGTACTACCATCTAATGGAAAACCCTAAAAACAGAGCAGAGACAATTGGAGGCGAGAAGGTACTAGTTGGCAAAGAGGCATTAGTTTCTATCAAATACTGAAAATGCACATGCCACTGTGTAATAAAATATTATTAGCAGTAAGAAACTTGTCATAGAGAAAACTGTGTTAACTGTAGTTTACTGTAATTGAACAGGGGCATTTGTTATAGTACAGCCTTAATTTAATATGTAAAAGCAGAAGTATTGGTAAGCTGAAAACAGGTTAGATGGTGGACCCATAGCATGAGCAGTACTTCTGACTTGAGTGCATTATGAACTTTACCGCTGATTGGGGTGGTGCAATAAGCACATTTCTTAGCAAACAGGTTGCAGAAGCAGTCGAGACAGTAGGCAAAGTCGTCCCGAGAGGTGAACCGCTGGCCGGCCAGCTGCTGCTTGCACCCGATGCAAACGAAGCACTCCTTATGCCAGGGCTGATCGCGGTAGTTCACACCTCCAGTGGTGATGGGCTGAAAAAGAGCATTTTGTGAATTTAATGCATTTGAAGGTGCTTACTGAACATTTATGAAAAGCTGTGGTAAAGAGCAAAACATATAAAACTTTTACCTGTTTTATATGTGACAGTTTGCTGCTTATTACTTAAAAACCATTGATTTATTTTTATTATTTTCAAGCGTGCAGTGTTAGTTGCTTTATTGTATTTGAGTCAATCATTTGGGATAACTCAGGATGAGCCCTGTGATGGATTGATAACCTGTGCAGGATGCACCGCACCTCTTGAACTGTGACAGCGGGGGGTGGGCTCCAGCCTATAAGCACTTATGAAAATAAATGGATGGATATCATGAGCTCCAGTAATTAAAACTAAGTCAGCAGTAGTATTGCTGAATGAAAATCAAAGAATCTAAGAACATAGCTTCCCTTGGCATACTAATATTTTCGGCCCTAATGATGGATCTGTGATTAGAAGGACTCAAAAAAACTTTCCTCCACCACAAGAGACAGAGAAATTTTCTCTTGAAAATTAAAAGAATGACAGTGGGATTCATGTAAAAATTGAAACGCTGGGTTTTGTTTGTCTCTTTTGCTCCTTCATTTTTTTTATGCCGGGGAATTAAAATGTTCAGATTTACAGTTTTATTATTGGGCTGCACGAATGAAGTCCTTTGTTCTTCATTCTTCAGCAAATTATATTCCTCATGCAGCTTCTGGGCCTGAAACATGAAACCAATGAGGAGAAACCTGCATTCTCTTTAATTACCAGCAGGTGGCGATACCTGTGGTTGACTCTCAGTCCTATTGAAGTCTATGTGAAAACATCCCTCGAGCGCACCTCAGTGAGCACTTTCCAGATGAGTTTCATGGGGTCATATTAAATAAATATTATGTAAAACACTGAAGTCCATCTTCTAAACTTTTTTCAGACTAAGTCCTCACTGTCAGATTCACCACTCGCCCGTCACATCCGATTTTAAAACATTAAGATGGCAACGGCAGAAATGCCCATCTCGTGGCATCAGAGCAGGACTTCACCAGCCAGCAGGTGATGTCACGGCACACATGACCTCTTCTTTATGTTTATGCACTGAAGAGCAGAAGCTGACTGATAATCCATGTGTCAAGCATAGGATTACAATTAAGAATGAGGAGAGAAAATATCTAAAAGAATGAGAATCTTTGTCATAATATAACCCTTCATGGGGTAGTTAGTTTTTACCCTAGGAAAGGGCAATGATGCATTTACACTTTGGGACTTTAAAGGTCTTGAAAATATTCAACTTGAATGATGAACTCTGCATAAATTGCAAACATTTCTTCAAATATCTACATCTGAGACAATCTGTAAAATATCCAGATCCCCAATAACACGTGCTGAAATAGTGAAATAGACTTTATGATTTGTTTATGTCCTGTTGGTAAGACAAACCCGGTGACCTGTCCAGGGTACACCCTGCCTCTCACCCTGTGGCAGCTCCGTGGATGGATGGATGTTGATCAGAAAATTCCCATTAAAAGTTAAAGCATGAAACAAGGAAACTGAAATCTCAGCAGAGGATTGGAAATCAGGTAACTCAGGTTTCCTCAGACTAAAACGCTGTAACTTAGAATTCAAACTCCTGTTGACGTAAATATGTGTTTGTCTGGGAACAACACAATCAGGAGTTGAGCAGCCAAACTTGGCACACAGGTACATCTTAAACCCCTGAAGGTTCTTATCTATATCTCAGCAACGGGTTAAAATGACCTGTTTTTAGCATTTATAACTAAACAGTTTATAACAAAAATACTATTGAATATTATCAAATTGTAGCATTTTAATTTCACTACAAAAATATCAAACTTATATCTACAAAAGCTAAATTATACGTGATATTTTATGATGCCATCGGGTTGCCTGGCAACTAAATGTTTGCATATAAGCCCTATTTTATTATTTAATTATTTTACATTTTCTCATTGTGATTAAGTATCACACAGGCCAAACAATCCTGTTGCATGGCCATGTACTAGCATTAAAATACATTAGCACAGGTTGGGATGCAGAGTGCTGTAAGCAAAGCTGTCTCTATGGGGAGTTTTATGCGTCTTTGTTTTATTTCTGTTTTGTTCCAGCTTGTTTTGATACTGCAGTTTGTAAAAAAAAAAAGAAGTCCCACATGACTGCTCCTTTTTCTGCCTTGTTTACTGCTCCTATCCTTTGTAACTTCACATTTCTGTCATTTTTGTGCATTTGTTGCTGACTTAGTCACCAGGGAGACAGATGACTGCGATCTCACCTCCCAGCCTTTAGCACAAAAAGACGCCTCCGATCCCTGCCTGCGTGACCATCTGTTTCCTGCCCAAAACTGCTATATACCATAGATATGAGGCTTTTACCCTCCTTCACTGTGTGCATTCTCATAATAGCAGCACTGGCATGGATTCGGGCCATATTTCAGGCCAAGCAAAGAGAGACTGTGTAAGGTTAGCTTTTAAGTGTCAGTTAAGACCAGTTGCATCTGCAGTGATTATTTACCACAGCGTGTCCCTTTACCTTCTTGCAGTGGATGCACTGCAGAGCAAATTGTTTCTCATAGCAGGGCAGGCAGTAGTTGTTGCCGTCCTTCTGGACGAAGCTCCTGGTGCCAATGGGCTGCTGGCAACGGTTGCAGGTGAAGCAAATCTCGTGCCAACTGTTGCCCTTATGCTCCATCTTTTTAGAGCCTGGTGGGTGCACAGGGCGGAGAAGGTGAGAAAGAGAGTGACTAACAAATGTAATTTATCAGTTCAGTCCATCTGGTGCTGATGTATCGCTGTGTTATTCCTCAGGAAATCTCCAGCTCCGTAAAGCTATTGTGGCTGCAGTAGCACAGGCTATAATTATTGCTAAATATATTTCCATTATCCCATCAGGCTTTTAGGTTTCCTGCAGAGTGGACTATTTGAATCACCTGAAACCTGATTTAAGTCATCAAAATGATGAGAACTGGACCATGGAAGCCAAAGATAACACAGTAAACGTACAGTTTCCTCACCTGGCATGATGGTCTTCAGACACGCGTGGCACTTGGCGGAGTACTCGTTGCTGTAGCACTCGATGCACATGAGCGCATCATTTTTGGTGGCAAAGGGCCGATCGACCAGAGACCGGCTGCACTTGTTGCAGAGGAAGCATTCGCTGTGCCAGTGGCGATCCTTGTATGACAGATCCTGCAGGAGAGAAACGCTCCTAACTGTTGTGGTCTGTGCAGAGACTTCACATACTGCAAAATTAAAGTCACTGTAACAAAAATGTAGCGGTTAAAACATGGGTGTTCTACCTTGCTCGTGCAGCTGATGAGCTTCTGGCACACTTCACAGGTGTTGGAGAAGAGCACCTCATAGCACTTGATGCAGTACGGCTTTTCCTCCTTCAGGATGTACTTCTGCCCGTACAGAGACTCCTGACACTCTGTACAATCATAACGCTCGCCCATCGTGACTCGTTGAGTCTTGTGCTCTGTAAGATAGTGCCACAAAAGTTGTGTAAATGCAGCCACACACAGGAGCAATCGCTGGCACAAATTCAATCACATTTCTGTAATTGGAGAAGAACTACAGTACCATCTCAGGACCACGTGGCACATAAACATAATGATCATCATGCCTCTCTGAACATGTGTAGCCCTGCTGGAATTCCTATGAAGTTAATAAAGTGCTTCACTCATCAAATTAGGCAAAGGCATGTCACAAATGGCTCTGAAACTGGAACCGAACTGAAGTGTAAATTCAACTCCCCCAAAGGAAGGCGGGGATTTTACGCTTTTCATCTTTGTTAAATCCACTACACTTTTGTATGGCTCCTACTGTATGCACCCATCTATACCCACTATATGCCTCGTATACATTTCAAACACTGTTTCCTCCATACCCCTCATAACTCCTTGGTACCCTCTGTGCCTTTTTTAGTTTGCCTTCTCTCTGTGTCACTCTGTATTTCCTTCTCTACCCTCTTAAAAGAAAACAAAGAACCACTATACCTCCCACACCCCCACATAAACCAGCTCTAATCCTTTGTAAATCCTTAATTTTTTTCAGTGCTTTCCAAAAAACCCCCAATGTACCTTGTATACCCCCTTATAAACCCTGCATAACCCTTCACAAACCTTCTGTAGCACTTCATGAACTATTCATACACCTTCATAAATCTTCCTGTATCTCCTCCTTAACTCATTAACCTTAATAATCCCTCTTCAACCCCGTCTACACCCTCCAAAAACACACAGGATCCACCTTACCCCTTCATAAACACTTCATACCCCTGTGGCCTTATCTAAACCCCTCTAAAAACCCACTGGACCCAATACAGGAACATCCATCTCTTTGACACTATCTTATAAACCCACCTTTAAAGATGTGTGTGTGTGTGTGTGTGTGTGTGTGTGTGTGTGTGTGTGTGTGTGTGTGTGTGCACTTTTTTTTTATAGTCCGCTTGCTGCTGTACCCATGTCTAAACCCTTTGTGTCCTCTATGAATGCCACCTCACCCCCACCACCACCACCCCTAATCTGCCTCCTCCTTTTTTAATCCTCTGTATTCTCTGTCTAATCTGAAATCCCCAGACACTTCACCTTTTCCCCTTCAAAGCACCTCTACATTTATCAATCCTTTCCCATGTCTGAATTCCACTGAAAACCTGAGTACTTTGCAATAAACCTCATCTTTGCCCTTGTTCTTCTTACCATACTTTCAGAATAATTTGTGCGTGCCACATCACTTAAGTAATTGAATTTATTCAAAGGTCATGTCTTGAAGTGTCTGCCAAATATCAAATAAACTTCTTAGAATTTGCTGGGTAAAGTCCTTGTTTACTTTCTCCTCACTTTTCCAAAAAAAACCTCAATAAACTGCTAAACCTCCAGAGAGAGTTGAACAATATTCAGCTAATCATGGGGAATTTGCAAATGCAGTTATTACTGTGTAAAATGTATCATGTATGCATGATTAAATCAAGTAAGGAAAGTGAGTAGAAGTAAAGTCATACCTGAGTATCAGAAGAGCAGCCTGGTTGCAGCTGGGCGCCAGAGGTGTCTGCTGAGCGCTGTGGTCCATCTGCTTTATAGCGTGAGAGCATAATGTGACCCACGCTGGGGCGGGGAAGCGGAAGCAGTGGTCTGACCAGAGTGGGCAGGTTATATTCAGACGGGTATAAAGTCGAGCCAAAAAGCTGAAAATCCCAACAAATCCTGTTGTGAAAAGCTCTAAACAAATGCACGCCAAATGGAAAAAGGATCTCTGCTCAGCTTTGATTTGAAGTTTGCACATTTAGAAGAAATACTTGTGTTTTTCTTGCCATTATGAAACTTTAAGATCTTGTTTTTCTCGACCTTTCAGTGATTCACCTGCAAGTTTCACACGCAGTTTGATTCCATTTTAATGACTTTAAACACATTTTGAGTGCATACATGAATATGCACGGATAATAAATTGATAATAAACCTGTTAAACTCTGATGTGTATCTGGATCACTTTCTTTAAAATTGTGAAATCCAGCATTGTGCTTAGTGGAAGTCTCTGTTCTTAAAGAGCTGCCTTGTAGCATTTAGTGGTGTAATTAAATCTTGGCTGGCATTTCAGTCTTCGGTTCAGACCAGTTCTTCTCAAACTTTTCTGGTCTGCAAGCCAAAACAGCCCCACACCCTGCGATCTTTATCAGTCACAATAAATGTGATCCAAGCTGAGTTTTACTTAAGTAAAAACCTGAAGTGACTGCTGTGACGTTTTGTTCAGTCTGCAGACCCTTTCTCACTGTGAGGCTCAGATCAGCAGTTTTAACCTTTAACTTGGACTTTAACGTCTCTCTCATCAATGAAATGCTAACTTGTTCTGATTCATTAGCTCTGAGGTTTAGAATTTTCAGTGATTTCTGTATCACTGCTGTTTGTGTTTCCATTTCTACTATCAGTCTGCATAGAGATTGGTGACTGAACTGCTGTCTGTCATAGGCTCTTGTTGTCCTGGTTACATAAAGCTTTGGTTCTTGATCAAACAGCAATAGCATCAAACCAACAATATGTCCTGTTAGACGTTAAACCTGCCAGAAATGAGCTTCATGCTTTGTTCAAAGTGCTGCAGCTTCAGTAGCATGGCTGCGGACTCATGAGTTTATGTTTCGGGTCGATCCATCACGTAGACCTGGTCGTTGAGAAAAAGGGTTAATCAACTCAACTCCTGTGCAGACTTGGGTTTAAAATAGAGATAAAAGTAAACAACAACAAAAACTTACCATGCAGATTGGAATTCTGCACAAAGATGTCTGCTGCTCTTCGTAAGGTGTGAGGAAAGTGCAAAGGAAGAAAGAATTAATGGGATCAGGTGCAGGATCTGCATCAGTGCTGCAGGTCCTTTGAGGGACATCATTCAAAGGTTCTTAGACTCCTGGATCAGAAAGATGAGATTGTTTTTAACACTGATTCCCAAATTTGTTTCCAAATCCATAAATGGTCTGGCTCATAATTCTTAAACACCTGAATACTTTACTGACTGGTAACATAATATTTTGCCTGTAGGTGGCGCCACAGCTTCAGTTTAAACTGAAGTGCAATTGGAACCAGGACACTGGCCAACTCTTTTCTGTCATCCCATCAAGAAAAACATTTTTTGGCAGATGTCGCGGCAGCAGATACAAGAAAATGCAATCATTTCTTAGAGGACATTTAATCTGATAAATCTGACTTCAAATTTTCACATATTTATTGTATCGTATTTATTATAATTGTTTGATTTTATGTCTTATGTTTTGCTCTATTTATTTTATTGTCTTATAGATTCTCTTGCTTTTTTCCAGTCAAATTGTGGCGCACTTTGGTCAACTCTGTTGCTTTTAAATGTGCTATAGAAATAAAATTGACATTGACACTGACATTGGCAAAATAGTAGGCAGATGGAAAGAAAACTCAAGCAGCTCAAACAACAAAAATATTTAACAAGCCCAGTCTGCGACTGCGTGCTCCCATCGAGGCTGAAAAATCCCTCGACACCATGTGAGCTCCTGGATCGAGAAGGATAATAAGATCTGGATTAGTCTGACTCTTTTCCTTGAAAACGTCCGGATGATGTGTGAGAATCTTTCTCTTTGAACGTTGGCATGCATTTGTGTAGATTGTGTGTGGCACAAATTTTGCCGCATTTTGCAATATTAAAAAAAATCCAAGACACGATGCATGGATCCAAGTCGGGATCTGCGTTGACTTCGCAATTTAATCACTAAATTAGGTCAAATCTCACCTGTGATGAACTCGTCATTCAAATCCATCCATAACTAACATGATAAAACAGACAAACCGAACCAATTATCTAACTTCCTTGGTGAAGCTAACGAAAGCCAGACGAAATCCCAGATATGAATGGTTCCCCTGTCCTGGCGCTCGGATTTGTCTCTAAACGCTGATCAGCAGTTACTAAACTGGCTGCTGAACAACAGGGTTCACATAAATTCGCTGAAAAACTGGCATTACCCACTGTGGATGGTTGTTGACATGAAGTACTCGTGTGGTCATAAGCCCCGCTGGACCAATATAAATGTTTTTAAATTTAGTTTATTGAATTAGTCATGGACAATATCCAGTTAAGCCCATAATGCAGCAGTTGATTTGATAAACTTTTGAATACTAACTAACCTCAATAACCTCTCACATAAACATCACAGGACTGCTTTTCACGGCTTAAATCAAGGAATAATGTTTGAATTTAATTACTTAATATACTAACCTGCATTTAAGTGTATTACAGTATAAAAATGTGGAACAGTGTATGAGTGCAATGTGTGCTCATTAATCACACTGAATCCATAATTTTACAACATAACACCAACAAGCTTTCCCAAAAATAAGAGTGCACACAGATTTACCTCAGCCAAAGAGGTTATGGTTTTGGTAACTTACAGAGTGGGCTCATGTTAATAATCCGTTGAAATTTGGCTCACATCCCCCGAGGTCTTCAAGGTCAACTTAATGATTTGTTGGTCTAAAACTGACAAAAAGCCTGATAACTTAGAAACTATGATTCTACAAGTGTGGTGTGTATTGTTAGCACATAGAAAACACTGTATAAAGATTTAAAATATCATGTCATATTTGACCTCTGACCTCTCCTTCAAGGTCAATAGATTGATCTTATCTGATCTGATCTGAGTGTCTGATGATGCTACGTAGACCTATTTAAGACACTTTCTTGCTGCCACTGTTTGTATTGGCAATATTTACGAAATTATACTTTTGGATTCTAAATATCACATTACTGTTTGCATCCAAATGTCATGTCACATTTGACCTCTGACCTCACTTTTATATTTCACATCCGCCTTTCTTTCAAGTCGATCTTTAAAGAAAGTGTTGTCAAGAGGAAGAGAATGAGTCCACTTAAAAAAATAATAATTATTCTCAAAAGTCTGTCAAATATTAAACATTAAAATGAGTTTTAACACTTTGCACTTGTTTTTACTGCATTACAAACCGATGACCTTGACCCCTGTGGTAGTAAAAGGGTTAAGTAGAATTTTCAGGTATCTCTACTTTACTTGAGTATTTGTTTTTTTGGACAATTTTTCACCTTTACTTGCCACATTTTTCACACAAATATCTCTATATTACTTTCTTACTTTGAGTACATCAGAATCAGAATCAATTCATTGTCATTACATGAAACATGTAACGAAAAGAAGTTCCAGAACACTGCATCCAAAAAGTAATGTCCACGTCTTTCAGCCATGCATTTTTCTCCGTGATAAAACTGTCATCCTCTTGGTCTGCAAAGTCCAGAGTCAATAACAGTTGGCTGCTTTGAGTGCATGGGGATGTTGTTTGGGCATATACCTAGAACACACATTTTTACTTTAATATCAGATATAGTCTGAGCAACAAAAAGAAAAACTGAAACATTTCTTTTGAGCAGTCCCATACACAATGACACAGAGAGCCTTTTTCTTCTGAAAATTTCCTACATGTGCCTGGGATGTCAGGGAAGCAATGATTCAGCTTTTCAGGGGTTATGTAAGTTCTCATTAATCACTTGTGTTGTAATAGCTTCATTCTTACATTCAATGATTCCTCATGAGATTATAAATAGGCCATTTCCCATTCAGCTTCTTGTACGTTCTCTTGAGTGTCCAATCTCCATGCCTCCAACTGATGCGGTGAGTTGAGGCATTCTAATCAGTATAGATATTCAAAGTAGTCCCTAAAGCTATTAAATTCCAGGGGACCTACTATTACATTTCCTGAAGAAGTCACTATGCTTTCAAGTGCTCTCTAAGACTGCATTTCCTTAATTCTCCACTCCAGTAGTTTCATTTTGCTTGGTTGGGTCATTGTTTTCATTGGGACCAAGTTTTAATTTCTTTTTCTAAAACGTACATTTCTGTTCTTTGTCTCTTAGCTTTGGAGCTTATATATAATTAATTATTTCTCCTCTTATAGGCTTTAAATGCCTGCTGTCTTATACTGGAACTAGTTTGGTCAGTATTTCATTTGGAATAGACATCTATTTTAGTTAGATAGAGATAGGAGCATGATGACTTATAACTTTACTGTCATACCAGCAGCTTTGAATTGGTGAGAGGTAAAATGAAGTATGTGGGAGCGAGACCTAAATGTGCTGCCTGCCTGCCTGTTTGACTCTGAGCACCTTTCATGTGTTTGCTGTAAAGCCTCGGTAACACTTTTGGTGAATGCTGTTCAAATAAACTTTATTATCATGTTACTGTTTCAGTGACTGATTGCATGCCAACACCTTAAAGTGACAGAAAGGTGATGTGGCAAAAGAAGGACAACGAGGACAGTTAAAAGTGGTTCGTAAACTAATCACCAAAAATGAACTGAAGCAGGACGTGAATCTCCTGACTCTCAGCTGAGTTCAGCCTGTTTAGTCGAAAGATATTTTTGAAATGGTAACCTCAGTCCACCCCCTTCCTGTCTTACCCAGTGGAGATGAGTGAATTCAACCAGTTGATCAATTCTGTGCATTTACAATCTCCTCTTGTCTTCTTATTTCCTTACTGAAGGCAGACCATTTGTCCTCACCAAATTAGTGCAATTAGTTCTCAAAATACTTGGAACTTGCAATTTAGAGGAAGTAAGTTTAGCCATGGTCAGGATCACTTAGGTCAATGCACGATATATCCCCGTGTCACAAGGTAAATGTCCCTTAATGAAGGGCTTATTTTCCAGCCACTGTCGCCTTTTAAATAAAGGGACATTGCGTGTAACTTCTCCAGAGTAAATGGTAACAAACACACAAGAAATATGTTTATTTAAGAATTTGCAGCATTCATTGTTTTGTTTCCTAACTTCTGTGTCTTCTTTAATGTTGCCTGTGTTATCTTGCACAAAGCCTGCTGCTCAGTGATTACAAATCACATGGTTTTGTACACCCTGCTCAAGTTTTTGGTGGTTTAATGAGCATGGGCCAATGAGACATCTTCTTCTCTTTTGAGCTGAAGCCTTTTTGGTCTTGTGATGATTTCTGTTTAACCTGGTGACCCTAGTTCTTGGGATTTAGCTGGAGACATTAACCCGCCTGTGAAAAGATCTCCTTTAAACCAAAGCAGTATTTGCACATTGAAGACAAACTTCAAGCTCCTGTTTGAAAGTCTCATCTTTGATTTGTGACAAATTGGATTTTGGAAAACCTAAAGATTTTTGGAAGTTTTTCGCCACTGTGGAGATACCAGATGAAGCCTGACTTTTCTGGGTGAGTTCATATTTGTAAAATCTTTGGTTTCAGAAGTTGAACCCCCCCCCCCCGCCCCTTCAAAAAAAAACCCCAATACCCTTGAAGACACCCACGTCAGTCTTAACTTCTTGGGATGCTAATGGCATGCATTTAACCCATAGACTAATCAGGATGTTTGTTTTTAAGGCCTGTACAGTTTTTTTAATCAATAAAAGAGAAAATGCTGTTCTGGACCCAAGATGCCCATGAAGTGCACCCTCCTCTTGGCAACCACTGGTCATTAAGGAAAAACAAATATTTCCCAAATTAAGCTCAAAAAAGGGTGACACAAACTGTAAACAGATAACATTCACCTTCAAAGTAAAAGCCTCAATCAAACTTGCTGGTGTTAACTGCTAACTTTGCACCTTATCCTTTCATCCAAATATAGTCATGTCTGGCTTCAAAATAACTTTGACACTTTAAAATGCAGAATGCAAAACCAGTGGGTCCAATCACAATGGCTGTGTCCATCTTTTATATACAGTCTGTGGCATTACAAAATTGAGAAAAATAAATACTTATTTTTATTATTAATACTTGTTATTGCACATGTCGTTTTCAGTTTAAAACATTATTATTCTGTGTTAAAGACAAAACCTGAGTGGCGACTGCTTAACTGATAAATGTAAACGAATTACTGCAGTCAGTTCCTCGAATGTTTATCCTACCTGTAATACTGGGAATAAGGGGCAGTGTTAAACCTTAATTGGAAAGTCTTAACAAAGTTTGCTTCCCTTTACTGCATCTGGAATTTATTTCAAAGAAAACCAATAAAAAAGATTTAGTATCTGTTCTGGGAACTGTTAGGCAGCCAGTATTAAGATGGGTGCTGACTGAGCTCATTGGATAGAGCAGGAAAACCCGTAAGACCAATGCAAAGGCCTGAGTTTGAATCCGCCCTGAGGCGTCTTCCCCCGGTCTATCTCCCAGCTTAACCAGTACTAAGAGTATGTACAGTCTTTGTGGCAATACAATGACACCTATAGAAGCGATCAGACTTCGTCTTGTAAGGAGTCTGATGGCTGTGCTCTAGTTATATAATAATTAAATGATTTAGAGACATAGTTTCTCATTAAGCAGGCTATTTAATGAATTTGTTATGAAACAATTAATAATTCTTTGGTACTGACATGGCAGCTCCCATAACAACATTACCTGTGTCCTCGGGCATTACAGAACAGAAACACTGTGTTTGTCGGTCTGCTCACTCTGATCTGGTTTAACATCCGCTGTGACTTTTCACAATGCAAGTTTTTTTGTCAAATTTTTTAATTGTATTACACTTTAACTTGCTGTTGTGCTGAATTGAGTCCATTGTGTGTGTTTGATTTGCTGTTGTTTTGTTTGCTGAAATTATATTAGTGATATTTGCCTGTGAATAAAACTGTACGTTACACATTTAACTGGATTTCTGATCATAATAGTTTTCCAAAGGTTTTCATATATTTAAGTCTTATTTATGATCTGAAGATGGACGCAGATAGTAGTTTTAGACGTGTTTCTGTGCAGCTTTTATCAGTTTATTGAAGTGCACAATCTTTTCATTGTAATGAGATCATCTGATTACTGTTCAGTTGTATTATGTAATAACAATAAATACACTTTATCGCCCCCTACGTTCCTTAAATAAAAGCTTGATGTGGTCTTAACTGGCACAGAGAAGGACAGCTCGAGTTTCTTAATGGTTCTGAGAATTGCATGTCATAAACAGCAGCCGCTGATTTGCTAATTAAAGGGCTAGACCGCATTAATGTGTCCATGTGTGACCCCAGTGAGAGTCAGTATCCTCCTCTGTCACATCTGCCAGCTGCATCAATACGTCTATGAATCATCCTCTTCTTTCTTTGGCCAGCAGTAGCACAGTTTCTATCAGGTCAGCAGCACCGGAGGTGGTCATTGTTAACCTGGGACTTGACTGATCTGGAATGGAGATCTACTGATTATGTTTGATGTGACAAACATTCCTGATGCAGTCCTGCCTTTTTTATGGCTTCATATGCGCCCCCCCCTCCCCCCGTAGCTGGGTTAATAGAGATTTTATTATGCTGTAGTTGCTTTAAATAAGTCTGATGCTTGTCAGTGGGTATGAATCATACAGTAATAAGATGTATACCCAATCATATTACTATATTAACCAGTCTTGGGATTTTCCACATCCCTTTCATACACAGAAGTACACAGTCATGTAAGAAGGAGAGTTTTTCTCAGGATTCTCTGCAGTCCTGAGAAAAACTCTGAATTAAGAGAGTAACTATCTGCCAGGTGATCATCAGCAAGTGCGAGCACCTCTATAAAAGCAGAAGTTTTGGTGGTTTCCTGGTCTGGTGTGTGTTAACATAAGGCCACAATCTTCCCAGGAGTGGACGTCCTGGAGAAACTGTGGCAAACGCAAGAGCTACATCTCAGACTCTACAGGCCTCGGTTAGCATGTTAAATGTGGAAGTTCATGACGGTACAATTAGAAAAAGATTGAACAAATATGACTTGCTTGGAAGGGTTTCCAGGAGAAAGCCTCATCTCTCTAACAAGAACATGACAGCACAGCTTAGGTCTGCAAAGCTGCATCTGAACAAACTACAACACCTCTGGAACAAACTGTCCTGTGGACAGATGAGACCAGAGTGGAGATGTTTGCCATAAAGCACAGCACCACACAGCATGTCTGTATACTAAAGTATTCTAGAGTCAAATGTGAGGCCGTCTTTCTGACAGCTAAAGCTTGCAACGGGACAATGATCCCGAGCACAGCAGCAACTCTACAGCAGAAAAGAAAAGAATCAAAGTGCTGTAGTGACCCTGTCAAAGTTCAGACCTCCACCTGACCGAGATGCTGTGGCAGGACCTTAAGAGAGCGTGAGCAAAGATTGGGCCAAAACTTCCACAATGACGTGAGAGACTGATAAAGTCTTACAGAAAACCCTTTCTTTAGGAGACAGGACACAGTTCATCACCGCTGGAACTGAGGACACCATTGGCTGGAGCTTTGAAAGCCAGATGTTTGGCTGTTCTTGTTTGTTATAGAATTTTGAAGCTGTTCAACAGTTTGAAGCCTCCTTTGTGGTATTTGTCATTTAACAATGCTCCAAATGCCTTAATTGAGTGACAGATCTGAACTACGGCCAGCACAGTTGAGCACCCGGACTCTTACAGTGTGGCTCGCCATGAAAAGATGTCTGGATTGCAGCATGTGTTGCGCCAAAACAGTTTATCATCAAGCATTAACGGAGCCTTCACAGAAGGTACCTGTGCCATGTGCACTGATGACCCCCACCACCAAAGAGGCTGACCCTCCCACTCTTGTTTATCTTGGAGGGTGCAACTTCCATAAAAGAATGAAACATTTGGATGATGGGAACCACAGGACACCGAGGTGAAATTGAATTATTATGTGCAGCACATTCTTGAACTTTCTCATCCAGTGCTTTACAAAGTAAGCTCCTCCCCAGGTTTACCTCTGAATGACTCTGCCTGTGTGGGTCCATCTTTTTTGTACTCAATCATGTTACTTTATTAACCCAATTAATTAAGATTTTCCACCAGATGCTTCTTTAAGCATTGAATTTATGATTAAAGCGAGGTTACATAAGCACACCACAAGACCGCTACTTAAAAAAAGAGGAATTTAACATGACACACCGCAAAGCACCGCATGCACATAATATGAAAGAAGGAGCTGGAGCAGTGATGACCCACTGTAGAGTTTGTTGGTCAGCTACTGAGCAGCTGGCAAGCCACACAGTCTATTGTGTAATGGTTTAAGGTCACCAGCAGCTTTTCCTTGAGGTGATTTTTCTTCATGATTGTCACGAACTGCAGACATTGCTGTGTTTTGTTTTGTTTTGTTTTGTTTTTTACAGCTGTTGATGGCCCAGGGGAGGTTGTCTGTTGTGTGGGTTCCCAGGAATTTGAAGCTGTGGACTTTTTCCACACAGTCTTCATTTAGGAAGATGGGAAGGAGCTCTGTTCTCCATTTCCTGAAGTCTACAGTGCTGTGAAAAAAATATTTCCCCCCTCTTGCTGATTCCCTAGTTTTTTTGCATTTATTTGTCACACTTACATGTTTCAGATCATCAAACAAATTTCAATACTAGATGAAGATAAACTGGGTAAATACAAGGTGCAGTTTCTGAATGATGATTTCATTTACTGGGGTAGAAAAGGTATCCAAACTTACCTGCCCCTGTGTGAAAACGTAATCGCCCCCCAAACATCAAGTGTTTGTGATAACTGACGAGTCTTCCACATCACTGTGGAGGAATTTGGGTCCACTCTTCTTTGCAGACTTGTTTTAGTTCAGCCACATTGGAGGATTTTCCAGCATCAACGGCCTGCTTAAGGTCAAAGCATCTCAATCAGATTTAAGCCCGGACTTTGTCTCAACCACTCCGAAACCTTTGTTTAGTTTTGTTTTTTTGAGCCATTCAGAGGTGGACTTGCTGGTGTACTTGGATCATTGTCCTGCTGCATAACCCGAGTGCTCTTGAGCTTCAGGGTATGAACTGATGGTCGGACTTCCTCCTTCAGGGTTTTGGCAAATGTGAGATGAGTCTTTGTGTTCTTTTTGGTCAGCTGTGGTTTTCTCCTTGAACTCTCCTACAGATGCCATTTTTGTCTCTTTCTTATTGTTGAATCATGAACTCTGACCCTAACTGAGGCGACTGAGGCCTGCAGTTCTGTAGATGTTGTTCTGGGTTCTTTTGTGGTGTCATCTGTTTAGCATCTATTTCTCAACAAATAACAATTTCATTGGTGATATTTTAAATAAGAAATATAGTTTCGATGATTTGCAGATCATTGGATTTTGTTTTAATTTACGCTTCACTCAATAATAGTAGAAATAATCCTGACTGAAATGCTGACAAATCAGTGTGTAATAGACAGTCCTAAATTTTAGGCCTAATATTTTTGAGTCCTGAACCTACTTTGCTCAGAAACAAGCCCAATAATCTAATAGTACATCAAAAGTAATAAGAGAAAGGGTCAAGAAGAGGTGGGGCCGTGCTACTTTCCCCTGTGGGTTCTTTTCAAAATGAGAAATAAGCTGAATGGGGTGCAACTATAGCTCACCTTGCTGAGCAGACCAGAAGGTGACCTGAAAGGAAAATGTTCAATAATGCTAAAATTAAATAAAGTGACCCACAAAAACAGAAATTTAAATTAAATTTAAAAAAGGTTGACAGCTGCTTCAGTTCAAGTGGCTCTATAATTACTGAATTAACCCCATTTCCACAGCATCCCACGGTCCACTCTACATTGTTTTTTGCATGTGGGAAAAAAGCTGCATATAAACCAGGCCTGAAAAACGTATTCATAACAAATATGTGAAATTAAACATTTGTAAGCACCACAGCTGTTTTGTGCATCATGCAAACATCACAACTTTCATACTTTTACACATTTGCATTAATTACAACAAATTATTGCTTTCAGTTTTTAAATCTTGCTTGTTTGTCTGTTTTTCTGTCCTCTGTATCTTGTTTTAATACCTTTTTGCAAGCAATTAATTTTTTGATAGTGGTGCCACTTTTATAAAGATTACACTTATTAACATCAACACAAATGCTATTAAATAATTAATTATGGTACAATAATAACAAAACTGGCTGATCACTGCCCTCCGGTGGTTAAAGGGAGCAATAAACAACCTTATTACAGCTTAATGCCTAAAAACATGAATCTATTAATTTTATTCACACTCACGTTCACATATGCTGGGTTAACAGAATCACCTGCTAACCTAACATGCGTGTGGGAGGTACCCAGAGAGAACCCATGCAGGCACAAAACAGCATGCAAAATCCACACAGAAAGGCCCCTCACAGATTAAACATGAGCCATTTCAGGAATATATGTATATATATGTGTGTGTGTGTGTGTTTGTGTGTGTGTGTGTGTGTATGTGTGTGATTATTATTATGTAATATATAATCAGGTTAAGTTTAAATCCATTCATTTAAGAAAGTTATAATTTTACATTTTTCCCTGTAGATTTGCCTGTTTTTTGTTTAATGTAAACATGCAGATTTTGTAACATTGTAAATGTAACATTTGTTTCCTATAAATGATTCAATTTTTCCTCTGAAATATAAATTTTTTTCGTTATAAATTTATCATTTTCAATGTAAATTTGCTTATTTTTTTCCCAGTGGAAAAACATGTTATCTTGTACATTTAAACTTTTTATTTTCTCATAAAAGAAAGTTTTGGAAAGAAAACTTCGCTTACTTCTGCTTTTATGGTTTTATTCTGAAAATTGGTAGAGGAAGTGACTACGACCGGAAGCATTTGTAAACAAGCACAAAACGCTGTTAAACAGCTTCGGTATGAGAAGGTACTAATAATACAACAGAAGAAATCATGGAGGACACAGAGCGGGCGCAGCTCGAAGGACACCCGGACTGGATGTCTCATTTACCGGAGGAGCTGCTGGACGTCCCGCTGTGGAACCTGGCCTTACCCGGTAAAAGGATCACCCAGTTCAGGACAACCTCTATACCCCAGGCAAAATAGAAAAGAACAGAAAACACCCACATATAGAGTAAATGCTTATTGTAGAAAGATAATCGCCCCTAATCTCCAGTTAAATGATATAAAAGGGTTCAGATGCTCCTGACAGGCTCCTGTCTGTCGCACCACAGGGAGCCACGACAGCATGTCCTTCTGCCTGGATGTCTCCTCTCCTGTGCTCAGGTCGGAGTCCTGCTTCCTCAGACTGACTGACAGGCTGCTTCCCCGCTGTACTCGACGCTGTGTTTACCGCTGGGCCACCACACAGGTATGCAGGTCCCTACAGATGAACCCAAACCCGCACGTCCTCACATAATCCTCCCCGACTCCTGAATAAATAAATAATATTTTTGGTGGCTTGTAATGGTTTTATGTATATCAGGTTCCGCTGGGTAATCTGTGAATAGTATCAGTAATGACTGTTTATAATCATAACCAGGATAGTTATTGAATTTGTGCACATCTAAGCTTAACTCTGACTTTTGAATCCCATTTGGAGTGAGAGGATATATAATTTAGAATAGTTTTAAGAGTAGGACATTTCAAGAATTACCTTCAGCTTGCGAAGCTCAAGATCTTGAGCCACTTCACTCTGACCTATGAATCATTCAAGCATAAAAAGGCACCAAACTCAAGGGATGCAGCCGTGTTGTGTCTACACATAACAGACAACTTAGCAAATAACCGATTTTAAATGGTATCTTTAGGCACATTATTAACAGCCTGTCACAACACATTGTAAGATTTTAGTTTTCTTTTATTGAAGACCACGAGGGACGATCTGAATGCAGTGTAATGTTTATTAAAAGAAATGCTCAGTGAGGCAGTCTCACTGTCCGTCAGATGTCTACGTGACATCACACCAGAGCTTAGACAGTAACAGGAAGTAAATGAGGAAGCTCTACTTAGGTGTTATCAATCATGTACTCTGAGTTAGTAAATATTTTTCACTTTGCTGTTATTGAAACTCTTCATTTCAGGCAAGCATCACATTTCTTAATGTTACGTGGAAGAGTGGGGCTGGTTCAATCAAATCAAAGAAAAAACAAAGGTGGGAGGCAACCAAGGAGTGAACTAAAACCAAGAAGTGATGAAAAGCGTGCCATTTATTAAAAACTAAAACATTAAAAAACAAGGCGAGCTCAGAGTCCAGAAAATCCCCTTTGTACAGTCTCCACTTCCCTATGGCCAGTGCAACAGTCATTTCTTTTTTTCCCCCCTTCACCACATTCATGAAGTCCATTGTCGCTTTCTCCATGGCCATCGGGGTGTCACCTCTGCCGGTTCTCCTCGGTCCCCTGGTTCGAGTCCATTCTTTTTCCGTTTCCCGGTGCAGCTCTGTCTTGCTGCTTTCTCCTCTGCTTGCTCCCCCATAAAGATGCCCCAGCAGGTGTTGCCCATTCCCCTGACTGATCACGTGGCAAGAAGTAAAAACCAAAACAATAATAAAAGCATGCAATACAAATATTTAAAAACATGCAAATATAAAACCTACAAAACAT